>JABXWE010015900.1:0-30873 GCA_014611495.1 Limonius californicus | reverse complement strand
GTATATTAGGTTTAATCGGTTTATTTTAACCTAAAGAATCTATGACTAAACGCTGGCCCATTGTTTCTGAGACACCCTGTATATAATCAGTAACCTGTTTACCCTAAGGTGTAAGGTGTTACATTTCGTATTTTACATTTCATACATAATAATATATTACATAACATATTCATTCATTTCTACCTCTATTAATAAATCTCTCCACTCTTTTTTTTTTCATGATTGATGCTTGTACTTTCGTGAGCCCTCTGTCTTCGATTAACTTCTCTATATTTTGATTCCACGTTGTCATTGGCCTTCCTCTGCTTCTCCTTCCTGTCTCGTCGCTTCCCACACTCTTTTCACTATTCTCTCCTCGTTCATTCTCTTAAGATGGCCATACCACCGCAGTGGCAGTCCCCTATTTGCTTTATTACTGGTTACACTTTTAGCTGCTCTCTGATACTGTCATTTCTAATATGATCCCTTCTTGTGACTCCTATCACTTTCCTTGAATATTTCATCTCCATACTTTGAATTTTACGCTTGAGTCTCTTCGTCAGTACCCAACTTTCACATCCAAAGTTTAAGACAGGTATAAACACTGATTTGTATATACTCATTTTCGTTTTTACCGAGACTTCTCGCTTCCCCAGGAAACTGGTTCTAAGACTGTGATGCACTCTCAATTCTACTATTTACCTCTACTTCGTGTTTCCCTTGCTATCTAACTGTATTCCCAAGTATTTAAAGGTATCTGCTTGTTCTATTTATTTTCCATTTAATTTGTGCGTCAGAATTCCCGCTATGATGTTAAGCATATTTTCTGTTAACTTCTCATTTCATATGTCTAAATTCGTCTTTAGTTCTCTTTTATTTCTTGCAAATATAGTCAGGTCATCAGCAAACGCACATACACTTATCCAGACTGGTTGTAAGTTTCTATATTTCACGTTTAATTTAGATGCTCTGGTTCTAGTTCCTTTCATTACATCGTCCATGACCAAGTTAAATAACGTACTCCTTCATTTACTGGAAACTCGCGTGATTACATCTTGTCTGTTCTTACAATGTTCATGTTATTTTTATGCATGCTCATTATTGCTCTTATTAACTTCGTGTCTATTTTCCTTCTTATTACGCTTTCTTCTATGGTTGCTCTTGAAACTTTATCGAATGCCTTTTCCAAATCGATAAAGGCTTGGTATATTTCCGCACCAGTATTCCTTACACCTTTAGTCATCTGCTTAATTGTAAATATGTGGTCTTATATACTCCTGCCTTTCCTGAACCCGCTTTGTGACTGTTCGAGTTGTAGTCCCAATTCCCGTATTAATTTAGTTTCCAGAATTCGGTCATATGCTTTGGATACTGTACTCAGAAGGGTGATACCTCGATAGTTATTGCATTCTCTTCTATATCTCCCTTCTTGAATATTGGCACAATGACGCCAGTCTCCCAGTCTTTTGGTACGCTTCCTTCATCCCACGCCATATTACATGTTTTTGTTAGCATTCGCACTCCATTTTCGCCCAAATTTTTCAGCATTTCACCATATATAATGTTATCATGCCCTGCGGCCTTTCCCTTTTTAAGCTTCTTACGGCTTCCTTGATATCATTCGACTGTATGTACTCTCCTTCTTGTTTTATATCTTCTATATTGTGCATTCTTACATAGTTTCCTTCATTTTTCTCCTCTTTCAGTAACTTTTTAAAATATCCTCTCCATCTTTCTATTATCTTATATATTATATATTGTTAGTATTGCTCCGTTTTCGTCCTTAATTTGCTTAATTTCTTCCTTTTTATCCTCTTACATTTTTCAGTGTCTTGTAGAACAACTTTTGGTTTGTACGGAAATCAGCCATTTCCTTCCAAACTCCTCCCGACATGCCCTTTTTGCTTCTAGTACTACTTCTTTGACTTTTTCTCTTTGCACTTTGTAGTCTTGGTACGTATCGTTGTTTCTACTCCATAGATATGCTTTCCATTTTTCTTTCTTTAGCTTTACTTTTCTCTTTACATTGTTATTCCACCAGGCCGTTTGCTTTCTGGATCTGTTTGCCTTCAGTGTTCCACATACTTCTCTTCCCGCACTGATTAGGGTATTTCTCAGGATTTCCCATACCTCCTCAACATTACAATTTTCAATTGGGTTTGCCTTGTTTATCAATTCCTCAACTTTTTTGCTGTACTGGTGAGCTACTTCTCTATTTGCTAATCTATACGCCCTTATTATTTCTTTGTCATTGCTTTTTCGTAAGTCCTCCATATTGTTCTTAATTTCACTTTCCTGGCGTCCTATTCTCGTTTCCACTTTTTAGGAGATAGTGGTCACTATTTATCTCATGTCCCCTCTTAACTCTGACATCCCTTATTTCCCTTCTATGATTTCTACTGGCCAGTACATAATTTATTATGGACTTTTCTTCACTGCTTGGGACTTCTCTCGTGAATTTATGAGAGTCCTTATGTTGGAAAAATGTATTCATTACTAGTAGGATATTTTGCACACAGAAATCGATGATTCTATACCCATTATTATTCCTCGTTACTTCTCCGTATGCTCCTATTACATCGCTTGTTCTGCCATCTTTTATGCCGACTCTACCATTTAAGTCGCCTAGTACCAAAATTCTTCCTATGCAACTCTCCACTATTTCCGTTACATCTTCCCATAATTTGGCTTTGGCTTCTGCTCTGTCATCTTCATTTGGGCCATACAGTATTACTACATTTAATCTGGTTAAATCTGGTTTATTCTGGTATTTCCTCCCACTTTCAGTTCAATCTCCATTATCCTTTCGGACTTGCATTCCCATTTCGTAAGGAGCTTTGCTACATTTTTATGCAGTTTATATACAACTTGTTATACACAACAATTACGATGTTTACTTAAGATTCATAGCTAATGAAAGTAAGCATTTGAATTGTTTAACCGTCCCGGGCGGATTTTTGAAAGTTCTTTTAAGATGTTTAATAATTGGATGTACATAAGCTGTTCTAAACGTGTTTAGTTATTACTATGATGAAGCTTTTCTGCTATATCACACAAAATTACATTCTTTAACCTAAACGTATAGGTACATAAAATGAAGGGATGGTTATATCAAAAAATGCACATTGGACAAAGGACATGGTTTTCTCCACACTTCCAAATTTTATAATGCAATAAGACATGTAATGAGGAAGAATTCATAGACAGTCAAAGTCAGGTTACATTTGGGATTTGGGAACAGATGTAAACAATTCGTCTAACAATAGCTTGTATGCATGATTAATAGCTTCTAAACTTTATTCTAGGTCGTAATAGATTGCAATTTGCTAATGTGTATGTATTATATGTGTTACAAGCATGATCGGAAGATTGTTCTAGATCTATAGACATTTCTTTATTTAGATAGAATGTTGTTATTGATATTGATATTGATATGGCACAAACACTTCAAAGCATCTGCTAGCTATACAGCTTACAGTGGGTTATGTACAGCTAAATCATAAACATTTTGACAGAACCTGTAAAGATTTCTTCCAGATGTCGGCCAATTCAAATGCCTATTTATACCAGGTGCGAAGATAATGTTTTGTTATGTAATTATAAATAAATATTTTATAGTCTACATTCTAGAGTAAACAATAGCTACAAAAACGAAACAATACGTTAACAACTATTAAGTAATTTGTAGTAAATGTTATACACTGGGTAGCAACGTCTACTGGTCATATTGTATGAAACCATAATGAACAAGAACAATAAAACAATTAGCAGTTTCTAAAATGAAATTCTGATTCCTTTTATTGTTATATTTTGATATATTAAACGCACCCAATAAGTATGCTTCCCAATAAATATCCTTGTACATTTAAAAAAGATGTTTTTACGTAAATCCGCATTATCCTTATTTGATTTATATAAATCCCGACGTTAGCTTTAAAACTCAGAATTATTATTCTGCCTGCATGGAAAATATCAAAGCAAAAGCAAGCAAGATTTATCTACCAAAAAAGAAACAGGTGTTCACAATTGCAACACGCAGCTCTTTCGAGGATCGTAATTAATTGACTTGTCTGTTTGTTCTTCCTAAAAGCGAAAACTCCCTTATCATTTATTTCGGTTGATAAAAATATGTCTTAAGGTTTAGCTCGAAATAAAATATACAAAAATTGGATTTCAATTTGTTTGTCCAGCAGAAAAAATGTATCTTTTCTGAAGCGTTTCCTTTCGTAGGACGAAGAGACGCCCAGCGTTAGCCTCTCGTTTCCTCTCCACTCAAAGGCAGTCTTGGTTCTGTTTATTCCTTAGCACGCCGAGAGGCTGGTGTAAAGTGTGTAAACATTAGTCAGGTTTTGTTGTTTATGTTTCCTTCCAAAAATATTGCCATTGTACGTAGAAACTAGACCAACCCTAGCGATAATTTATTCTGGAAGTTACAGTACGACTTGGAGGGAGGAAAGTTTAACGACTAGAATAAGAGCACTTTCCGTGTTTGCCAACTTTCTAAACGATTACTGGGACTGGAGTGCTTTCAAAAGGAATATGACTAAGATCCCCAATTTAATATCAAGCTCTAACCGTTAACCTTTGACATCACTCATTCTTGGCAAAAAGCGGGGAATTAATTCTTTCTTTCTAGTTTTATGTTCGAGAGCCATATGTAAAGCCCTTGATAATAAAGCTATTTTACATGCTGGCAGTGAAAAATAGACCTATTTTAAAAAAAGCTCGAAGAATTGCTCCTCATTGTGTATGCCACCACCGGGGTAATCCACTTTACTCTTGTCACTTTTTCATATTATCCGATAACGTCAGCGTTTATGATTAAATTACTAAAAAAATTCAGGCGAGAATATATTGAAAATTAAGACCTTCCGGAAAATTTATCTTTGACGCCTTATTTGAATTTTAAACATCAGATGTAAATATATACTGTCGTGATGAATAAAAAGGAAATTGGGGGATGCTGTCATCTCGGACGACAAAAATAAACATAAATGTTTTGAAGCCATTTGAAAATTTTATTAATACCGCACATATCAAATTTCAAGAATGCGTAAGAGAAAGAACAGAGAGTAATGTTTAATTTAAGAAATATACAAAACAGATGGTTTTTAAACACTAATATTATGGAATTATAAAAGTTTATGTGTTTGATTAAACGGCAAATGAAATGTGATTATTTTTAATCTGTTTGTTAATTGCTTCTTGCCTTAATTTGTTGAAATTGAAATTAGTTAATATAAAAACAATACATGGTGTTTCAGGAGGAACAGTAAATATTTCATGAGGTGGTATAGTCGGGTGTCGTCTTATATGACGGGTGCAAGGTCCGCAGTCAGGTAAAATAACCGGTTCAACTAAGATGAGCGGCCACGTACTGAAGAAACCAGTGACCGAAAACAAATGTCGAATTAAATGTAGCTATATACTAAAGTACAATAATTAAACCTATTTGCAGTTAACTAAAAATTAAGATTTATTTACCAATATTTTACATGTTTAATCTCAATATTCTTAATATAAATCAAAGACAAAACAGCTTGAAGATTATTATTGCATCTAATTTGCACATATTTTTATGTATTTGAATTTAAATAAGAGTTATTCAAATATTATAATAATTATATTTCTACTGTAATACTAATAAGTAATAACTAAAAATGCAATGTTAATTATGTATATGAAATAATTTGAACACAACTGTCAATCACGTACAAAGTTTAAAATAGGTTAAACACAAACAGGAGTGACTCACGCACAATCTAAATATCATTTTTTTATCATTACTAAATAACATCGACTAAACTATTAAATTTCAATTAGTTTTATATTTTGCACACAATAAAAAAAAACGACTAAAATAGACAAATATTATTGCATTCAATTAACATGAACCACTTGACTCTAATAAAACAGTTTAATCGCTGTCGTCTTCATATTCCTCGTCTTTCACCTCGTCACTATAATTTCACGGTGCCACCAAGATTTTATAAGATCTTCTGTATGTCGCACACAATTTTTCCATTCATTTTCACCGCACTGATTTAAAGCTTTTTCCCACATTTTTATAATTTGCTCTTCAGTAAAACCTTCGCGCCCGATATGTTTGTTGTAGTAGCGTTTAGTATTCGCCTAAATTAATTCTATTGGGTCACCTGTTTTGGAACCACTGAACATTGTAAGTGCTATCTCTTTTCGTTTCACAAGTCGCCGCAGTGCATTTCATAAACTTTAGAGCGGCTATCTGCAAAACTTGCCCTCGCTCTAATAGCTATACGAACTAAACTAATTATTAACGACAAATCGATAGAGCAAGTGATGAAGTTTACCTATTTGGGAATAGAGATTTCAAGTCAAGGTGACCTCTATGCGGAAGTAGAGAAACAAACCACCAAAGCAGCCTCGGTCTCTGGTTGCCTACGAGATTTGATCTGGAACAACAAATACATAAGGGTAGAAGGAAAAGTCAAAATATATAAAACAAGCGTACGACCTATCATGACATACCCTATCGAAACTAAGGCCAACACGCGAAAGACCAAACAACTGCTACGTACTAACGAAATGAAAATACTCAGAACAATAGCGGGAAAGACTCTACACGACAGAATACGAAACACCGAAATCCGAGAGACATGAAACACAGAAGATATAGTAAGGTGGGGACGAAACCGAAGAAGAATGTGGCGTGAACACGTAGAACGAATGGATGATCAGCGATTGGCAAAAGTATGCATGACCCAAACACCACACGGGAAAAGACAGCCAGGAAGACCACCAAAACTCTGGCGAAACTGCTGGACATCATCACAGGAACCAGGCTAGCCAAAAACAAACAGGTCAATAACCTAATTAAGAATAAGAAGAAGAATTACTAAAGGGCTAGAAAGAGAGCAACATAACTGTAGAAGTGTTGTGGTGGTTCGTACTGCGAAGAGCCACCCGTCAAATAAGACGACACCCGACTATAGTATGGACTATTATGAGTAAAAAAGTGCCCAATAGTTACGAAGATGCAGCTGTTTAAAGTGGCATGTAGATATTCGACGCACGCTCACTTCTGGAACAGCTAACAAGCACTCGGCACTCTAAAGGTCTCAGTGACATGTGACATTTGTAACCCGAGGCTGTTTGGTATTACTAATATTGGAGATGATTCCTGTGGCTGCAAAGATGGACACGTCCTTCCAGCGTGACGGAACCCCTGCATATTAGTCAGGTGACATATCACCTAAATCGAACGATCCCCGAAAGATGGATCGGCCGATATGATCACGTTCATTCGCCTCCAAGGTCCGCAGACCATAGACTTTCAGATTTTTGGTGTGCGGATAGAAGAAAAGCAAAGTGTAAAAATAAATAGTGAACCCAAGACAAGAGTTGGTCGTTTGCATTATGAATAGTGCTGCCCTCATAAAAGAACGCCAAGACGACCTCAGAAGAGCTACACGTGATATTGTCAAGAGTTGAAAAGTGCAGTGAAGTCGGTGGTGGAATTTTTGAACAACTACTTTAAACAAATTATTCGTGTGTGTCATATCATTTAAATAATCAATAAGCCATTTGCCTTTTCTTAACACCTTTTGTGAGGGTTTTTTCAAATAGCTGCGTATCCGTAACCATTGAGAATCGGACACACGTTTACATGAACTTTTTTACTCAAAATTCGTCGTACCACTTCCTAAAATATTTACTGCTCATCCTGAAGCACACTGTATTATTAATTGTTTAAAATGTTATTATTGCCATACTAAGTTTCAATCTAAACCATCAGAATATAATATTTGAAAACCTCAACCTTTATTTTACCCTCTATCAGATGGTGTACTCAATTTTCAAAATTTAAAAACACGTAGCAAATGGAAAAAGTTGCGAAATATGCATATCTATCTACACTTTTATTTTATTTTCTCTAAGAATTAGCCTCAAAATAAGCATTAGAGGTAAATTGAAGGCAACAGAAAGATGGAGAGAATCTGAAATATGTATGTAAATAAATTTTCAAAATATTTACAGGAGATATCACAAACTAAAAATGAAAATCCAGGAAAAATATATTTGAATTGCCTCACTTATAAAATTGCAAAATCTTGGAAGGATAACGAAGAATACTACGAGGTGTGTTTAATTGAAACCCATCTCTGCTTCATAATACAATTATTGAACAGTTTAATTACGAATAATTACCGTCACAGTTAAGGCACGTATCCCATTGTTTTATTAACCGACGTATACCCTAATTATAGAATTCTTGTGGCTGCTCATTGAAGAAGTCTTCCACAGCTATCTGTACTTCTGCTTCAGACTCAAAATACCGCCCTTTTAACGCCTTATTCAGCGATCCAAAATATGGAAAACGCAAGGCGATAGATCCGGGCTATAGGGTGGATGCTCTAAAACCCTCCATTTCTTTCGTTGAAAATTTTCTTTTAATACATTAGCAACATGAGGTCTAACACTGTCCTGTAGCAAAATGATACCACCCGTACGTTTTCCTGGCCGTTTCCGTCTTATTGCTTGTTCAAAGTTTAATTGTACAAATTTGCATTGAAATTTACTCCAGGTTCCTTAAGCTCTATCAACAAGGGTCCTTCATGGTCATAAAAAAATGTTAATATCACCTTGCCTGCAGAAGGTTGTGCTTTAAACTTCTTCAGAGGTGGTGAACTTGAATGTTTCCACTGCATCGAGGATAACTTACTGAATAGCTCGTAGTAATGGCACCAAAAGAAAGTCATCACTATTTTGTCTATAATCTGTGAGGTGTTGCAGAGATAAGCCCATTCGCAAGCAATTTTGTTCATTAGACAAGAGACGAGAAATCCATTGCAAGCAAACTTTGCTGTAACCCAGAGTACGAACAATACTATGGACAGATCGTACACTCGCACCAATATTTTCTGAAATTTTTTTAAATTTAAATTTGACGATTTTCCCTAATAAGGTCTTCCACATATGCCATATTGTTTTCTGTTAATGCAGTACATCGTGCACCTGGTCGCGGCTCATCCATAGTCCTTTCTTTACCATTCTTTCACAGTTGGGTACGCAATTCATGCATTGCCACACACTGCTTGCATTCGTGCATGAATCTGCAATGGCTGCACAAGTGCACACACTCAGCGCATAAAAATTGTAGGACCACACGTTGATCAAACTTGGACGGATTTTCAACAGCAAATGCCATTTCATAATCGAAGTTTCAAAAGTCAGAATTTAATTCAAACGCCAGAAACTTATTAATATGTTACTTACAAACATTACTAACATTAACAAACGTCATTTAAATTATTCAATTTGGTTTCAAGGCTAAGTTTATCGAAGCTGGGTTTCAGTTGAACAAGCCGCGTATTTACTAAAGAAGAATTTACTTGTGTTTAACACTTAGACTTTGAGGAAAGATCCCAAAAGTTCAAAATCTTAAACTAAAAGCAATACAAAATGAATGTAAGAAAAAACTTTATGGTATATTTTTGCTTTGATATAATGTTATTGGGCATGAAACCTACAGACCGTAAAAGAATAGCTTGGATCAGGGAACAGACTAAGCAGACAGACGTTATTCTACGCTGAAGGTCCTGGGTTCAATTCCCAGTACCGAAACATCGGATTTTTAACGGCCGTTCTCTCTCGCACGGCAATGGGAAACCAGCGAGGTATTCTGTCTAGTATATCTTCTCTGGAGTAGAGGTTTTCACACTTCCCGTGGTTCGGAGCCCACGTTAAGCTGTAGGTCCTCTATGTCTGTGGTACTTTAAACGCGCAACACAGCCATAGGAGAGAAGATCGCTACGTCTCGTAAGAGATAAAGCGCTCTAAGAAGAAAATAATCTCAAATTTAGAGATTTTATGAGAGAAGCAGAATCGATCAGAAAGGTCAATAATGTGCATCCATAATATTTTAAAAGCAATGTTATTGAGAGTATTCTCTCCAATTTATGAACATTGTTATGGCGAGAGAGAACATATTCGGAAAATGAAAAGCATAAACAGGAAAAAAACACAAAAAGAATAAAATTCAAGAAACAGCTTCTGATTCAGTTTTACCTTAGTTATATTAACATGTTTGTAAATTTGAGAAGTGTGTACGATGAAGAAAAAATGTTAATAATGTACATTGATAAAACTTCTCAATCTTATACTGAAAAAGTCACAAATAATATAGTTCAACATAATGGAATTTTATCGTTCTTACTCTCTATGATATATCCCCAAAGGTTTTGAATCCGAGGGAGAAAGTTCACAAAGATCAAAAGTTTTTAAATCCTAAAAAATATATAAATAAAATGTTCAACAAAACTTTGGACAATTTACGGCTTAACTAAGAGAACGCTAGTCAAATTTTATAGAAGATAAGGTCTCTATGAAATTTCAAATTCATATATTTTTGAAAGTATGTAACTGAAATTGCCCCTGTGGTCCAGTGGTTGGAGCACTGGGCTCTGGTGTGGAAGGTCGGGAATTCAACCTCCGACTCGATGCCTGGCGGGCGGCTTACCCAGTTGCTTTCAATAATTGGCTACCTGCGTTCGAATGTACAAGAGGGAATAATGCGTTTGTCTAATGTGTGATTTTCACCACATCACCACGTGTCATTAACTTGGCACGCGAGAATCGGGTGTGAGAGCAAGGATACGGGAGCTCTGACCTTCCACTTTGTAGGCCAAACTCTTTCATGGAGTGTAGAACCGCAGCATTATTATTGTTATTATGTAACTGAAATTATTAAATGCGTTTTTCATGACAATGGTACATGTTATCGACATGAAACAAGTATACCTTTTTTATGTTAAAATAACATGTATCATAAACCGATAAGAACAAAAATGTGAATAGTAACAAAATTATGATAAAAAACATGCAAAACAAATCTGCTGCCAACGTCCTCTACAATAGGCCGTAATGCTTATACGTTGAGCGTCCCCCAAATTGGATGTGTACCAAGTATCAGCTTGATCCACCATTTCGTTTCTGAAATATACAAAGATATATATGATTTAATCGGTCAGATATGACCTCGGAAAGCTGTAGTTAAGCTCTTTACTTTTACGACACCTTGTGTATGGAATGTATTTTGGTGCAGAGAGGAATCAAGAGAAACATACAAAGTATCCACATAATTTTAAAAACTCTAAAGTGTAAGAGGAAGAGGTTCAGTCTCAAAACATGTTCTCAAATTTGAAGGATTTTTGTCAGTCCAACTCAAAGTCTAGCTAATAATACGGTTGAGAGGATAACAATTTGTTGTTTTAGTCTCCACGATGTTCTTAATTTTGCAGTACCTTTGAATGCGTAAGTAAGTAATTCAAAAATGTTAAAATAATAACACAAAACAACAGAAAATAGAGAAAAATG
The DNA here is from genome assembly GCA_014611495.1 of Limonius californicus. Lineage (NCBI taxonomy): Eukaryota > Metazoa > Arthropoda > Insecta > Coleoptera > Elateridae > Limonius > Limonius californicus. Next base: position 19,539 of record JABXWE010015900.1, on the reverse strand, counting down.
CCTTTGATTTGTCATAGTTTTAACTAACATAAAGTTTCTTGATGAAAGGGAAATGGGAGAGAGGCGGATAGTATACATACAGGGTGTATCAGAAATAGGTACAAATATTTTAACCAGTAATAGATTGGCTCAAGTAGAATTCAATGGTACTATTCATTTTTCAAAAATCATTAAGTTTTTTGAATTAAAAAATAAAATAAAATTTTGTTTGAGAACTACTGATGATACATAGAAAATGCATTTAAGCTGTAGAAGGTTATTACCTAATTGTAAAGTAAATCCAAAGTGGCAAACACGTAAAAACTTGTCTGGCTTGTGATAAAATACGGCTTCAACAACAGACTGAATAGAAATTACTGACCTACCTAACAGTATTGTTTTGTCGCAGGTGATAAGAATTTTTTTTTCACTTCTATCTTACTCTCCTTTGCATAACATGTCTTCGAACTCAAATTTTTGTTATTATCCTGCGGTAGCCAAACAATTTTGGGTCAAATTTTCAATTATTATTTTCTCACATCTTAAGGGTCCCATTACCAAAGGAATGTTTTTTCTAGTTTGTATATATTGTAATCTACCATGGGATTTAATATTTGTACCTATTTCTGATACACCCTGTATAATTGCACGCATTATAGCAAACAGTATATTTTTAAGAAAGAGGATTTGATTGATCTTAACTTCAGTTATTTGAACTTTGAAGAATGAACGAGCGATGGAGAAAACCGCTACAAATCTTTCCGTTCTCTTTTAGTACTATTTATGTTTCCTTAATATTTGAGCACCTTGAAGAAAAAATGAAAAAAATTTAAAAATATTTAAGTCACTACCATTAGAAATTGCTATAGGATTAGAAAATTGTATAAATGGAGGAAAGAAAAGGAAGATGAATAATGTGTATTTTCATAAAATTCTTCATACCAAATATGCGAACAACACATTCAGGAGCATTTGAGTTATTCTAGGATTGATGATCTCCATAAATTGAACAATTAATTGTGGGGTTGTAGGAAATAAGAACATTCTTAAACCTCTCTCTATATTTCAATAAAAATATAAACTTTCATTATTGGTATAAAGTTCTGACAAAGATATTGCAGTTTTTATGCTTATCGGCAAAATTGCAGAATATTTTAAGACAAAATATGAGTTTCCATCAAATTTCAAACTTTTCTACCGGAATTACCTAAAAACAAAAAATAAAGTTCGCTTTTAATATCGAATTCCGCCGCGTTGATAATTTTGATTTAGGCCTTAGAAATTTTCTTGATAATAAACTTTCGCATAATCGAACAATGGGAAACATTTCTCTGGAAAGTTATTAGAAGGTCTCTGTATTTCACTTTGAGTCTCTTGCAGAAGACGTCAAAGTAATTTAAGAGAAGTCAAACTTTCTTGATCTGATAATAAAGTTGCCATCCCCTTGCGTTGGCATTGATGGCTCTGGTTTTATGTTTATGCCATTCTTATTGCCCCTTGTTATCTGCTTTTATAATGCCGCTGTCTTTTAGTACCTTCTCTAAATGTTATATTATCAATTTTGAGTGGAATTTTGAGGAGCGATTCCCTCCTTCACCGGCGCGAAATGTATCTAATAAATTTGGAATTGGGGAAGTTTCCGATATGATAATAAAGTTACATTGGTTGTGATATCAAACCGAGTTGTTTATTGTAAAGTAGGACCATAAAATGGTTTGCGGATTCGCACTCGAGGCGAAGGCTGTCGACACGCGAGGTCACCATATATCTAACATTTAAAGTTTGCGGATTTCCCCAAAACTGTAATAATCGTAAATTTAAAAGGTTGCTACCTTTACTGCAGTTTCGAGTTCTAGTAATCTCAGACGGAGCAATAAACGGCCCGCCTCGCCGACACTTGGTTCGATTATCCTAATCCGAAGAGACACCAACGAGACCATTTTTGCGCTCGGTGCAAAACTACGCCATTAAATTGGGGCCACATCCATTAGGCAAAGTTTTCGGAACGCGGCACCAATGTAAATGTGACGCAGCACGAGTTATCAATTATTTCAGACGCAACTCTAGTACATAATGGGTAATACAATACGATGATACAGATTTATGACTGTCTTTCAAGTTCCCCTTCTGACGTTATCTCATTTACAAATGAAGCAGCAACTTGTGCAAACCTAAACTTTGACATTCAGATATATCTAAGCTCGAGATTATTTAGCATAATCCGTCAGAGGACACGCATCTTTAGCGAGAGAGTTAGCACACGCACCTTCCACTTTGACAGGAAATCTAGTGTCATCACAGGGATTAATATTATACAACTTCTGTGTAATCTCTCTGCGTAATTTATGTTAGGCCGTTTAAGATGGCAGACAAAATTATTTCAGATCTTCTCAAACAATTCACTAAACTTAAATCATTAGTATCAACAGATCCAAAAAAGCTGATCCCCAGCGGGCTGTGGAATGAAAACTCACGTCTTTTCTAGACTAAAGGAATGTTTATAATGTCAATTTCAAGTTAGGTTGTATTAGCTGGAATTAAATAATAATGAAACGTCATTTTCAGGAGCAGAAATCTTTTATAAGTCAATAGTAAAAGAAAGAATAAACCTGAACTAATGTAATGATCACAACAAATGTTGAAAATGTCTGCCTTCTTCCTCCAAACATTTCTGAACTCGTCTTCTCATACCTTCAAGAATAGGTTGTAATCATTGAGGTGAGTTGTTAATTTCTTGACAGTCTTCTTCAATTCTAAGTTTCAGTTCGTTTAAATCATTAACTGGAGTTTTAAAAATGGTGTTTTTCAAACAGGCCATAGAAAAAAGTCCGAAACAGTAATATCACAAGAGCGAGGGGGGCAGGGTGTTACAGTATTCCTGCTAATAATTAGGTTATCAAAATATTCCCGTAAAAAATTAATTGTATCTGCAACTGCATGAGCTGTTGCGCCATCCTGTTGCAGAAAACCATCCCGTAGCTCATCATCGTGAAGTTCATTTAAGAAAGGTTGCAATAATTCGTTCCTGTACCTTGCTGCAGTTAGCGAGCCTTCGAAAAATATTGGCCCAACTAACCTACGACGACTTATTCCAACCCAGACTCCTATTTTCTGTGGATGAAGGAGAGCTTTAATTGTAACGTGTGGATTATCGCTACCCCAAATCAGCATATTCTGTGAATTAACATACCCATTAAGGTAAAACCAGGCTTCGTCGGTAAAAAGAGGTTAAATTTAACTGCTCATCATTGAGATTATCCAAAAACCAACAACAAAACTGAACTCTTTTTGGATAATCCTGTTCTAAAAGCTCCTGAAAGGAAATAAATCGGTGAGGATACAGATGCAAAGCTTGTCTCAATATTCTGTGGCATGTACCGTAACTTAAATCATCAATTTGCTGGCATAAATGTCTAATTGGTGTTTCTGGAGCTTCGTAAATTCGTTGTCTTAAAATTTCAATTAAAGCAGACACTATCTTCTTTGGCCTACCAGACCCTTCTTTCCTTCCAACACTTCCAGTTTCTCGAAAATTGCTGAGTAAGTTCTTAACCAAAGCATAAAATTTTCGGTATGTAATAATTTCATTGGGATACCTCTCTCGGAATTCCACAAAACAAGGAGGAATCGAATAGGTCCTTTCTCCGTCAACCCGAAAGCCATTCCGAAAGTAAGATTCAATAATGAATGCTCTTTGAAATCTATTAAAAATCATTTTAACAATCTGTCAGATTCGTATCAAAAAAAAGATTACTAATTTATCTGACATCATAAACATTCCTTTAGTCTAGTAAAGACGTGACTTTTCATTCCACAGCCCGCTGAATATCAGCTTTTTTTTTGGATCTCTTGATATATTAAGCTAAAAAAGTCACTAAGTTGTAATCGTACACAGCACAGGAAACTTATAACTTAAACTTATCCATACTTCAAATTTCTCGGCATATTTAAAAAAGTATATAGTGTGTCCTAAATAAAAAGATTACTATTGGAATTTAGGAATCAGTGAAAATACAATTTGGGTTAAATAATCGCACAAATGTCTTTAATTAATAAGTTGAAAACAATATTAATTTTAACAGGTTTATTTGTTATTTACTGCTTCATACATAACAATAATATAAACATTTCTATATAACAAAGCAGCACATATGCATGTAGAACTTGACTGTAGTCTTCTCAATATTTTAAAATTTCAGTGGTGGCGAATTTAAGACTCAATATTTTCATTCATCAAAAGTATATTTTTTAAAACCCCTTGAAAATTTGAAATTTTTCTAGTATATCTAATGCACATTAATTGTTGCAAACATTTAAAAATGATATTATGATATTTACTGCCTATGTACAGTTGTGTTCTGGCGTTTAGCATAATTACATTTTTCTGGGTGATTGTATTAATTTTTATATTTGTATCTGTTATCAAAATTTCTAATTGTCTTGCCTGAATATAGAGAATTACACTGTGAACAGTTTAATTTGTAAATGGCCGATTTTAGCGACCCCTTATCTGTTGTGCTAAATACAGTATTACAAGATCAGGATCCTAATGTTTTGCCGGTATAGTTTTATGATTAGCAAAAGTTGATGTGCGTGTTTGTATGCTATTGAGTAAAGCCGACTTCAAGAAAATGTATAATGCGGTCCAAGAACATTTTGCTCAGGTACGACTGCTTTAATACGTTATCCGTCTTGTCCATATTTAACTATGAAGTAATTTTTAAGATTTTAAGACGATATATATACACTACTCAAAAAATAAAAGTAGTCATTTTTTTTGTTGACATATTTCTATTACGATTGAAAATTTTTTAAATATTATTCCGTACAAATTTAAAACGACAATTTATTTCAACTGTAACTAGATTTTACAAAAATTAAAATGAATATTAATGAACCTATAAGGTGTTAAACACAATCATGTGGAAAACTAAAGTGATAAGTAAGGTAATAATGGTTCAAGCTTAATTCAAAATTTTACGAAAACTTATTTTTCTTAAAATTTGTATACAATCAATACTTAGTATTGCCCCCTCGGGCTTGTATAACTGCAGTACAACGTCGGGGCATACCGCGAGTAAGCCTTCGGAGGTTTTCTTGTGGAATATTCTCCCATTCTTCAATTAAAGCGTGTTCTAATTCTTGGAGCGTCACAGGAACGTTTGGACGGCGCCTAATGCGTTTTGTCAAATAGTCCCATACATATTCGATCGGGTTCATATCAGGACTACATGCTAGCCAGTCCAAAGTACGAACGTTGTGCTCTAGAAGATAACGAGTAACAATTCGGGCAGTGTGCGGCCGAGCATTATCATGCATTAGTATGAAGTTTTGGCCATCGTTTTGTACTCTGGGTACTACACGAGGCTCTAGAATATCCTCGATGTACCTCTGTCCCGTAATAGCGCCGTTGCGAATCACTACCAGATTTGTGCGACCATTTATCGAAATACCGCCCCAAATCATTACCGAACTACCTCAAAAAGGAATACTTTTTTGTAGTGTTTGCGGTATATAGCGTTCTCCCGTTCTTCGCCAGACTCGTTTTCGTCCAACATTCCCAGAAAGAACAAATTTTGATTCGTCCGTAAACATTACTCGACGCCAGTGCCGAAGTTGCCAATTGACGTGCTGCCTAGCAAATTGTTGACTCGTTTGACAATGCTGTCTAAATAACTTTGGTACTTTTGCAGGACGACGAGATCTTAAATTGGCCTCTTTTAGTCTGTTACGAACAGTTTGGTCACTTACTCTACGGCCACTAGTGCGCAACAGGTCCTCTTGAAGATCCCGAGCAGTGGATGTGCGACACGAAGTGCTTGTAAACGAAGAAAACGATCATCAGCAGCAGTCGTTTTTCTTTGGCGGCCCGTTCCTGGACGTCTCGTAACCTGATTTGTCTCTCTGTAACGTTTCCATAACTTCCAAATGGTCCCTTGTACAACCCCAAGCTCCCGAGCCACATAACGCTGAGAATAGCCTTCTTGTAACAACGTAACACCTCTGGTAACTTCTAATGTAGTTAAATGTCTCCCAAGTCGTTGAGGAACTTGATGGTGATGTTCAGCCGTATCAAAAAATGACAGAAACAATAGAAATCATGCATTGTTTAACCGTAGCAAGTCCCTTGATCACTTTAGTTTTTAGCATGTTCACGTTTAACAGCTTGTAACTTTATTAAAAGCAAATTAATTTTTCACAAATGTAGGGGTATTTTAGACAAGTAATTGCTTTATAGATATGCCAAGTCTTACTTAAAAATTTTAAATCTTAATGAAAATACGCCAACAAAAAAAATGACTACTTTTATTTTTTGAGTAGTGTAGATTAGAGAATTAGTAGGGATGGGCAACTAAGCCATCGCAACTTTTAAACAAAAATGATTTAATGTTAATAAAACATTGCTTATAAAGGTACGTATATAAACTGACGTTGTTTCAGAAATGTCAAAAATATTTTATGAAAACCTGAACAGTCGCGTGTTACACATATTATTATAAATTCAAGAAACAGCGAGTTGGTGGCCATAATTTGATAATTGCCCTCTTATTCATGAACAAATGGCGAAGCTGTATAAACCTCAGTATTATATACCCTTTATAGTGAAAATGCAAGTTTAATTTGTTTTAAATATCTATTAATATTCAATTAACCTTATCATATTAGATGTAAGAATAAAAGTTGAATCTCTTCTCGCTAAAAAGAATACATTTTATGAAGAAATCTTCATATTTTCCAAATATACCAATTCCATACTATTGAACGAGTTCATGGTTCAATGTAGCGCATAATTTTAGAGATTGTACGAGAGCTCCAAATATATGTAGCCCAACTAAGTTAGCGAAACAACAGACTAACTAACTGTTTTTTATTTGTCACCCATTTGCTGATGTATCTACTTCACAATTATCCAGAATGTAGTCGCTTTTGATGTTTATATAATAAAAATTATAAAAGTTATATCAGGGCTTCAGGGTGGGTGCCTAACTTCGGAAACATTCACCTATTCACAAATACCGCCCACTGCAACTTAGGACAAGGAACAATTGTCATGAAGCAGCAATACTCCGGCAGTAATCTTTCTCCTTAATCTTTTCGCACTTTTCACCACTGCTTATGATTTTTTGGCTGCAAGTAATAAATTAAAAGATTGTCTTCAGTGACCTTCAAGTCTGAGGCCATTATTTTATCATTACATGGTTGAAAATGCAATTTATTTAGTAACGGAGATTTAGTTATAACGATTCCATTATATGGTTGTCTATAATCTTTCCATATCCCAGAAACGAGTCCACGTTTCATTTGATGATACACTGAGAAATAAAAAATTGTACTTATTAATGTTTACCAAGGCAAGACTACCCATTAACGTTACACTCGTTGCTTATCGGAAACACCATTGTTTCTCAGTTGTACCCATCTTGCAGACGCTTTTAGCAGATGAAGATGTTCATGTAGAATCCGTTCAATTGTACAGAAGAAACTGAAATTCCCACAGTTATTTCTATCGCGTTAAGTTGAGGATTTTCTGCTTAGGCTCACCTCCGCTGCTTAAATAGTAATAACAGTCTGGGCGTATAGGGGATTACACTCGGACCATAGATATCTTCCAGTGGTTATTTAATTTCGTTTGGAGTAATACCTGACACTGTCGGAAGTTTAATAACTGCTTTAGATACAAACTATTCGTCTTTACTTTTTCATACATAACGGGTTCAAAAAAAATATTACTTTTATCCACATTTTATCTGTTGTGATAGATGAGGTGGACAGTTAAAGGATTGTAGAACTAAAGTTCTTGCAAATTCATATGAGTACAAGTTGGAAATATTTGGAAATCCGTTCGTGAGTACCAACTAACATATGAATAAAACCAGCGTCGAAGTCAAAGAAGAGTCAGAAGCGGTGCTATTATAACGAATTAGTAAACCAGTTGTAAATTCTTAAGGTCAAACTTTTAAGAACGTACAGTTCTAAAATTATTTATTTGTCTCTCTGTGGAGCTTGGAATAGTTACAAAGACATAGTCGAAACAAATTGTAAAATGTAATTAAAATCAAGATTAATAAATGAGATGAATTCTATTGCGTCGACCAATGATTTTCATACCCTTCAGTTACGATAAAGTAGAAAAATTCCGCGAACCTAACTAATAGGGAATTGTAAGCTAGGCTAGGAATGTTTTACGTACTTAGTTATGTTCGAAAAACTAATATAGATAGTAAACAGTAAATATCATACAAAGTAGTGGTTGCAGTACAAATCTAGAGACTCCTACAGGACATTTAAAAAAATGTTATCAGTTTTTAATTTTTATAACGGTCACAACTTAAAATAAAAAACTATTTCAAAAGGCATGAAGCTGCTATTAAAGAAATTCACGTGGTGCAAATAGTCTTGTAGGAGTTTTAGAGGGCTATTAGAAATTAGTTCTGTGAGGAAGTATTAGGACAATTACCAACATTACTCAAGGGAAGTTTTGTAATACATTTATAGAATCATTTTTAAGGATTAGAGTTCCAAGGTTTCACGTCAACTCCCATGACATGTCATATTCAATCTTGTTAGGGGTTAAAGTGCACCGTACTTTGTGGATTGGTGTTAAGCTGTAGGACATTGTTGTCTTGGGACAGCAACAGAAGCTACGAAGATGGTTTATAAATTATTGTCCCTAACATAGAGGGCATTGACCGACAAATGAATAATTTTATCCTAGAAATGTGTTATTGATATTAATGTCTGTCAAGCTGCAGCTGCCTATCTTCAGGTTTATAAAAATTTTACAATTAATATTACTGTAGTGCTGGTGATTTATTTGAAATGGAAAAATTCGACACAAGAGCTGTGAGAAAACATCTTTTTAAGAAGGGTTTACCTCCTCAGGAAATTAGTAATGACATGTTCTGAGTGTTGGGTGATTCTACCCCGTTATATCAAGTAATTAAGAATTGGGGCCGGGATTTCAAATTAGGAAAGAAGTCGCCTCAACATGCACCAAGTGCTGTACCACCAAAGATTGTTGTCACCCAAGAAATTATTGATTTGCTACTTGATATGGTACTGAGTGATCGGAGAATTACGGTCAAAATATTGATGAGACATGCGGCTTTTCTGTTGGATTTTTGGATGAACTGTAGATGAAACCTGGTTGGATCACTTTGATCCGGAGTCAAAACGGCAGAGTATGGCATTGTGGTTCCCCGCCCCAACGAAAGTTTCGTGTGGCTTCATCGGTCGGAAAGATAATGGCAACAGTGTTTTGGGATTTTTAAAGAATTATTCTTGTTGATTATATATGTTTGTAGGCTCTGCCTGTCTAAACAGGGCCGTGTGTTTAGATTATATAAACCTTGGGGCGGACAAGGATTTGGTCTTAATGTATTGTGTTTGCCTGGACAATAATACTTAATCGGCTTATGCCTGTTAGCTGTTTGCGAAGCCATACAGACTAGCGTTTCGCAAGACATTGCAGCTTGCATCTTCAGAGTGATTAGAACACCGAATTCACACACGGTCCTGTTAAGGCAGGCAGGACCTACGAACAAATATTGCTGAAACGCTTAGAGCAGATGCTTGTAAAGGCAGACAAACTGTAGGTTCAGCATTACCTGATAATGCTGGGTGTAGTTCCCAAGTTACGAAGCGGTCTAAGGCGGAAGAAAATTGTAATATTGATAGTTCAAGAAACCGCGAAAGCCTCAAAGAATATAAATAAAATTGTGTCAAATGTATAAGTTATTTGATTTTCTATAAGGAACATGTACATGTTGGACCATCCTCGTAGTTGCTAAGATGTCGCCAACGTCGTTGATAAAATATCAGGAAGCCAATGCTTTAGTTGTGTCAGTATTATCGTCAAAAAAAGATGTCATAATGCTCTTCACTAGCAGTTAAAGACTAAATACCAATCTATAGCAAATATATGAAATCCGGTTGACTACATTTATTAGGTAAATGATGTAATTGGCAATATATTTAGTACTTAATGTTTAGGAGTTTATAATTACAAGTAATATATTTACTTTTAGATATATATATACGGTCTATAAGTGGTTCGGATCTTGTATTAAATGCGTGCGGAATGTTATTATTTGAGGTTGTTAACTCAAAGTTAAAATCGTACTTTTTGGTAGTGGCTATTATTAGCGTCATCTAGCAAAAAAGAGAACTATTTTTACGTATAAGATTAAGTAGAAATTAATAAAATATATTAATAAATTTAACATGTGTACCTACATATACAATTGATATGGTTTCGCAGTAACTTTGTAGTTCCGTAAATAAGTCGACAGAGACATCAAGTTCGAATCCTATCTGTGGTTAATGTTACACCTATTTTTTATTAATAGCCAATATCCATCTCCGTTTCATTAAATAACATAGCGGTAAAACGCAATTGATTTTTGAAGAAGATGAATTAAGAAGCAATTTACGAAATCTTGAAAGTTATAATAATTTAAATTGTAAGAATATTATGTACATTTGTTCATGAAGCGACACAAATAGTAGGTATCTGTGAATAATAATAACGCAGTTTAAATTTTTAGCCAAATATCTTTTGAGTGTAAAGTTTAATTTCTTTTGTAATATTCATGTACTTCATTGCTTTGAAAAACTCCACGCATAAAGGTTTGACACAACTTGAAAGGTTACCGCACAACCGTCAAGCTGAAACATGATACTTGACTTTTCCCTATGAGTTATTTTCAGTTTTTTAAAAAGCTTCCGCAGTGCTTTTAAATTAAGCGAGGGTATTATACGCTTTATTAAAAGGATTATTTATTAAAATTACTATAAGTCACAAAATTATTACCGTTTATTTAAATGAGACTGCCTCGGTTCTGTTAGTGCAATGGCAACTGCCGGACACGTTGACGAATGTTACGCTTTCAGAAAATATGACAGATTTCTTTTTATTGTTTGGTTCGTAAAATTTATTTTAGCTGACTGTGTTAAACCCCATCATTTACGTTTTGGAATATGCCACTGTTAAAACGGGATATGTTATACATTCGGTCGTTGATAGACCTATTTCGTTAATTATTATCTAACACACATTTTTTTGGACGAGTGACAATTCGCTACCACATCTGTTTACAACTTAAAACCTAATATTAAAATAGCTGTGACCGTGTTAAATCAGATGATTGTATGTTTGACATGAAAGTATCATAGGAATTATTCATGCAAAATATAAAGTTTCGGATCTAACCCAAATTGCCATAACAATAACCCATTATTTTAATTTAAAAACGTACACGCAAAACAATACTCCCTAATATCCGTTAGGCTGTTACTCTTATAGCTACTTCCGATTAAATACTTCTAAAAAGTAAACGAAAATAAACGATTAATCAACGCCCTGTCTCGATGCCTGGCGAGAGACTTAGCCAATCGCTTTAAATAATTGGGTACATGCGTTCGAATGAACAAGAGGTACCAATGCGGTTGTTTACTGTGTGATGCTCACCACATCACCAAGTGTCATTAATTTGACAAGCAACGAGCGGGTGTGAGAGCAAGGATATGGATGCTCTGACCTTCCGCTTTGCAGGCTAAACCCTTCATAGGGTGTAGAGCCTCACCATTATAAACAATTAATCGATTGTTTCAAATATTTTTTTGTTTGGTCATATTGAATGATCCGTTATGAAGTGAATTTTAAGGTATTACCTTTTGTTTTATTGTCATTTAATTTATTAGTCCAACTTACGTTCTAATATTGTGTCAAAGTGCGTGTTAGTCTCTAAACGATTGATTTCGTCAGTACGAAACTAACCGATGGAAAAGACGCTTCGGCTAGCACAGGGAGGGTTCATAGAAAATATTTACCAGAAGAAAGTCTCGATTGTTATACTATAAGTAAGGTAAAAAAGTGAGCGTGATCATTTCAAGTCCCAGCTAAACGAAGATCCTCGTGAAAGGGCCGAGGACCAACAGCTTGCGGAGAATCGAACGAACCGAACGTTTTGGCGCAGATCCGGTTGGGCGGAAGGAAGTATGGACGCAAACGTATATCAAAATTTGAAATATTAAAAATCAGTCGCACAGAGTGATTTATTTCTTTGAGTTTTAAGTAATATACTTGTATTTTCGAGATTTCAGTAGCATGTAACAGTACAGTAATCTACTTACGGATTAGAAAATATTGCTAAACTTATTTAAACGTGTCATAACCGCATTTTAAAGGATAGGACGAAGTATATTTAGCCTTTTCTTTTACTTGGATTACGGAATCGACCAGCTATCTGTATAATATTTGAGAAACACCAATATTGTTCTCTTGATAGTTTTATAGAAAGCTAAAATGTACCTTAGGGGTTCGTAGCTTTTGATGAAGATGAAATAGCTACATTTTTACACTTGATGTGGATAAGTAATGGCGGCAATAATAACAGTCATTAAAATAATTTTTCGTATTTATATAGTTACAACTAAACTTTGACAAAAAATAAAATACTTTAAGAGAAAAGGCGTATTAACATTTATTTTTCTTTTTTTTTAAATAGTTTACTCGCGTGAAACGGAGACTACAGACAAATACATTAGACATAATATGAAATAAAGTCCACTCATGAAACTCTATTGATTAAAAAAGGTATGTACAGACCGTCAGTGACATACAGTGTATTTTGAGTTTTTTGATTAAATAACATCAATTCAGCAATATTGCCGCATAAAAAATATTAAAGAATCCTTAGTGACGATAGATTTAATACATCAGTTAGTTTATTAATTGGCTTTATTAATAAAGTTGGATAATTCAGCAATTTTATTAATATCACGTAACTTTTCATAAAATAAACTTTTATTTTATATGTGTTTGCGTTCAAATGTCCCTGCTTTTAACAGCCCCTGCGCCCAAACGGGTGTGTGCCAAACCGGCCGCACTGTAATGTAGTAGGCCAAAAAATCGAACCTACCTTCTTGTACTCCCTCCTTCCTTGACTATTTCTAAAGGAAAATACACAGAAAGAACATGTCATAATTATTAAACCATGGCCCACTTCGTTTTATATGAAATGCACCACCCATTAATAATGAAGCTACGGGTTTGAAACTTTGCTAAAATAATGTTTCATTATTGCGTATGAAATGATCAGGTTTTCATAAAAAAGATTAACAATTATAAGAAAACAATAACAACAACGAAAACAAAATTAATAATGTGTAACATCGCCACGAACAGCAATACAAGCATTTACTCGCCGTGGCATGCTTTCTATCAAGTGGTCTATGTTCTTCCGGGGTATCTCGTTCCATATAACCTCAAGTTGGTGTCTCAGCTCGTCTAAGTTGTTAGGAGCTCTTAGCAATAATTTTAGTCGGCGGCCCATCATAAGTCCGGTAATCGTGCAGGCCAGGGCAACAATTGTAATTGTGCTTATTGGAGGTACGTTCTGGTAATGTTTGTAGTGTGTGGACGTGCGTTACCTTGTTGGAAAATGCCGTCTGGCAACGTTTGCATGAATGGTACTAACACCGGTCCCAGGACATTATAAATATAGTGATGAGCATTTAAAGTGCCTGGGACGAACACAAGAGGTGATCTTCTACCTAAACAAATCGCATCCGAAGCTATAACTCCAGGTGTTAAAGCTGTATGGCGTCTTTCAATAAACTCTAGATTTCGTCTTTCTCCTCGATATCGACGTACCTTCTTACGGCCGTCATTTGCCCACAAACAAAATCTTGATTCGTCACTGAAGACAATGTCGTTCCATTGCTGAGTCCAATGCTGCCGCTCTTGACAGCAAGCAAGCCTAATAGCCTTGTGATGTGCAGTTAAAGGGAGCCGTTGGAATGGACGGTAGGATCGCAGTCCAAAAGAAGAGATTCTTCTGTAAATTGTTGCCACTGACACGCAGCGGTGAAGTGCTCGCATCCAGCAACAGACCTTGTTGTTTGAAAGCGGTCTCGTGTAGCCATTCTTCGAAGAAGTCGATCTTCATGAACGTTGCTGCTACGTGTAGGACTACCAGTGGACGATGTCGCTGAATGCCTTCTTCTGACCAAGTAGACCATATTCGTGCAACTGTAGTGTGGTCCCGATTTACCCTTCTACCAATTTTACGAAAAGAAAGTCCAGCTTCTTTCATGCCGATAATTAGACCTTTATCAAAATCGGAAATGTGGTTAAAATTTCTACGTTGTCTTACTGGAGGCATTTTAAAACATTAATTCTGTCACAAAATGTAACAAAATCTCCAAACAATTAATTAATGTTTATTAGATATTGTTTTGTTCCTAAGCAACAAGTTGATGAGAGGCAGTACACGAACACCACAACCACTTGATTTTTTTAACGGAAATAGCGATCATTTCATACGCAATAATAGAGCATTATTTTAGCAAACTTTCAAACACCTAGTTTTATTTTTAATGGGTTGTGCATTTAATATGAAACTGAGCATATATGAAAAAGGGCAACTCTTAACAGGCACGTTAAAGAGGGAACAGGGTTAATTTTTATCCGTTTAAACCGAAACGAGAAACCACATGTCTTCCCCACTGAATTATTGATTTCTGTATGTGTATAATCCGTCACTTTTGTCAATTTTAATTTACAAGAAACTATAGAACTTTGAATTTACCGGAGCAACCCAACTATAACTTCACTATTCACCAAAAACGTCTGCACACGTCAAAGTTCTAAACGCATTTTTTTTTAGCAACTTTAAAAATGTCAGCCTGTACAAATTCTTAGAAGAAACCGCGACACATAAACTGAAGGGGGTGATCCTGGAAATGTTTCTAACAATACTAATATTACAATACACATAGCAGTAGGAGATTCGGGATATAAAAGTGGTGACATAAGATACTACATTTAGGAATTAAAGTTAGGCAGTGAATTTAACGATCCTCCAAATTCAAATGAAAACCAGACGAACGTTACATATGTACTAACTGAAACAGTACTTAAAAGTAGTATAATGTTTAAAACTAAGTTTTCATTTTGACAGCCAATCTTTAAATGATCCAGTCGAAGGAATTTAACCAAAAATTTATTGCTGTAGTCCCTAAATATTAGACTTATCTGATATAGAAAGATTTAATGACATCAGCATATTTTATACTGAGTAAATATATCTACCTGTACTCTCTATGCATTATAAATTAATTATTTAGTTAATATGATATTTTGTACTCTAACACGGCATCACAACTCTACGAAAAGTTACCTCGTTAGATCGTCTATCTTCTTGTAAATTAACGTTGCTTATATGGTTTTCCACGGGCTCCGACGACACGCTATTGGAAACTACAGTTGATTAATTGCAGAAGTTTTGCAGTCTTAATGTATTACAGTCTGCTCGTATTCATTAAACGTAATTGGTGTTTTATTTTAAATGGTGTCAGTAAAATTTGCCAGCAGTGTAACAGCAACAAAGAAACTGAAACTGAATATTTATGCGGCCAGAGAATATGTTCCAAACTTCATTAACGTATATTATACTTTGACCAGGATTTCAGACAAGTTTGTGTGTTTTCCTATTACACATATTGGTCAACAAATTTGTCACTGGTGATGGATTGATTAGATTTCCGCTCTTCGTTGACTTTTGTTTGTGATGAAACTCTACAGTCAACATTACAGTCGAATCTTAACCAAGATGTGTTCATTACAAAACAACGCTTATGTGGAAAATATATTTTAGTGTAGATACGGTAATATGTGAAGCATAAATAAGTCATAATATTATAGACTTTTTAAATTTTACCACATCAAATAAAAACTTATTTTAATGTTTCCCGTTAGAAAGCATAGTACACTCTTTGGGCTTAATTAGGCGTTAGAAGTATAGTATAGAAATTTTAATGTCTTCAGGATACTGTCAAACAAACAATTTTTAATATGTTTAACAGCAAGGAAAAATCAGTTAAATAGTAGCACGTTTATGCTCATTACGAATTAATAACTAGGAAATTCGTTTGGATTTTTAGTAGATACCCAGTTTAAGGTTACATAAAAGAGCGTAGACTACTAATTGGAAGGCTAAGCTCCTGAATTCCTACATATGACGTAAGGGGGTAGCTTTTACGCAGGGCACTTCATTATCTTATTTCACATCTTCGCGCCCCGTACTCGTTGCATACCACTGAAGGTAAACGCAGACCTCGTCGTTAATGTAACTAATGTTGACATCATTAAGCGACTATTTATAAATTTTGGGAAAGGTTTACTCCAAGGAGCCAGTTGGTCCTATCAACCAACGGGAATGCAACTAAACCAGCTCCGTAAAAGGTGTAATCCCAATGGAAACTTTCGAATTGCCTTTTACAAACACACACTGTCATTACTGAGCATAAAGCGCTAATAATAAATTAGAAGCATACCCCTCTTATTATGAATTCGGAGCCCATAATGTATTCAACAATTTAAATATAAATAATTACCGTTAAAGTTAAGGCACCTATCCCATTGTTTTACTAACCGACTTATACCCTGCTCATAGAATTCTTGTGGCTGCTTATTGAAGAAGTCTTCCACAGCTATCTGCACTTCTGTGTCGGACTCAAAATGACATTTTAACGCCTTTTTCAGCAATCCAAAAATATGGAAATCGCAAGGCGATAGTTCCGGATGCTCTAAAACCCTCCATTTCGTTCGTTGAAGATTTTCTTTTGCCACATTAGCAACATGAGGCGTAGCATTGTTGTGCAACAAAATTGCGTAATTTTTCCTGGACGTTTCTGTCTTATTGCTTGATGAAGCTTGTTCAAAGTTTAATTGTACAGATTTGCATTGACATTTACTCCAGGTTCATTAAACTCTATCAATAAGGGTCCTTCATGGTCGCAAAAAATAGTTATCATCATCTTGCCTGCAGAAGGTTGTGCTTTAAACTTCTTCTGTGGCGGTGAACTTGAATATTTCGCCTGCATGGACCATAACTTACTGGATGGCTCGTAGTAATGGCACCGCGTTGCATCACCAGCACCTATTAAGAGAAGGAACTAATCACAATTTTGTCTATAGTCTGTGAGCTAGTGCAGATATAAGCCCATTCACAAGCATTTTTGTTCATTAGACAAAAGACGAGAAATCCATTGCGAACAAACTTTGCTGTAACCCAGATCACGAACAATACTATGGACAGATCCTACACTCACACCAACAATTTTTGAAATTTTCTAATTGAAATTCGACGATTTTCTCTAATACGGCCTTCCACATAGGTATGCCATATTGTTTTCTGTTAATGCAGTACACCATGCACCTGGTCGTGGCTCGCCCTCTTTTCCATTCAATACATGCATTTCCATACAGTGCTTGCATTCGCGTATGAATATGCAATGGCTGCACACCCTCAGCGCATAAAAATTGTAGGACCGCACGCTAATCAAACTTGGACGGATTTTCAACGAGAAACGCCATTGCAAAATCGAAATTTTAAAAGTCAGAATCAAATTTAAACGCCAGAAACGTATTAATGTGTTGCTTACAAAAACTACTAACATTAACAAACGTCATTTGAATTATTGCATTTGTTATAAATAATAATGTTAATTAAAATGATTTAGTTAGGTTTGTCATTCGGGATTCTAGAAACTATTTCAAGTCCGAATTCTGAACATGCTCATGGCACCCTAGCAAATTTAGTAGGTTAGTGCTCAGTGTGAAATGATTGGAAACTGATTAACGTGTTATTAAAAAATTTACAGAACTAATGTAGTTTGTTGAACCGTGCGGGTTTTAGCGGCATCTTGCTCCGAAATCCTTGTGGCATTTTGTTTCCATGCAGCTGATTTCGTCATTTAAGATATCCCGGTATCTCCCAGCAGAAATGGCGTCGTGAAAGAATGCAGGACTAATTAGTCGCTTTCGAAACACGGCAATCCAAACACTATCTTTAATAGGTGGGAATTTTAAGAAAAGTATGAGGATTTTCAGCACTCTATATCCTCATGGTTTGTGAATTAACATATCCTGAAAGAGTAAAGCATGCCTCATCAAAAAAGAAAATTAAATTTAGTAATTGGTCGTTGTTTATCAAATTTTCTTGGAACAATATAAAATGCGCCTGTTGTTACCTGTTGGTAGCAATGCATGTAACGCTAGAATTTTGTATAACTCTACCATTTCAAATCATTCCTGACAATAGTATGGCAGGAACAACATTTTGGAACTGCTTCATAAAGATTTGATACGTTCACTCAATACGAATTCTTGGTCTGCCACTTCGCCCTTTTTGAATAATACTTCCGGTATCAGGATATTTAACATACTTTCTAACTGCTGTATAAGATTTCATAAATCTATTCCCCATTTTCTCGAAGACTATTCCGAAAACTTGAGTTAATCTTAAATTTTTTATAATCCACTGTGAAAACCATAGTATTTGTAATGCAATATAATGTGTACTGACACTGGCAGAGTGATGATTGTTAATAAATTCTTAAGAATGCAAAATACAGTAATTTTATTTTCCATGGTAACCTTTATGTATTTTTTAATTGAAGTATGGTACAATATTAAAATAGGAACTAATAAATCTGCTAATTTTATATAGCGCACAGCTATAATTCCAAATACCCACATAACACAATTATCAAATGCGTATTTCCATAATTATGCCGTTAGGGTTAGACCAATTTTAAATTGACATTCTACTCATAACCATTCCACCCAATTTTTTCTACTGCAAGTCTTTCATCTTACACTGTCTAACATTAGCTGACTTTTAGAAAAGCATATTAAGATAGAATAAATCGTCACCTTCTTCTTCTTCTTTCAGCCTTCTTCAATCCATCTTTGGATGTAGGCCTAACATGTATAAATTCATGAACATAGTAATAGTACCGTGAAAGCAATAAAATCCCAAGTTAAAGACACCCTTGCAATTTTAAAGACTTGTCTTAGATTAATCTGTAATTATAAAGATATAAACATTATAAATATTTTTAACTGTCATAGATTAATAATTGACAGTTTACATTTCAAATTTTACCATTTAGCTATTTAATAGAAAATTAAAAGTAACACTTTATTTTGCCATTGTTTGTCTATACTTTTAGTTAGCTATAATCAAGGTTACATTGCCATCTCAAGTACTCTGTGGTCCCTGTGGTAGAAGTAGTGAGATTATGCAGTTATCAGCTATGTAAATAAACGTTTATTTGAAATAAAATTCTGTGGTGTATTGTTTTTTACCTAAGGGAATAGAAAGATGGGGAGACCTTGGTGGAAACAAATGTCGATTAATTAACCGATCATTATCAAATTCCTGTGAATGTATGACACGATTAGCAGTATGTACTGTGGCATTGTCCTGCTGGAAATAACCATTTCTAATTTCATCATCTTGAAGTTCATTGAAACAAGAGGTTAAATATTCGGAAGATAATAATCGGCAGTTATATTTTCTGCAAAGAGCTTGTAAACTATTCGTCTTCTTGACATAGCGACCAATAAACCGATCTTTTGTATACGTAATTCTCATATTTTGGTTGTTAAGATACTCGTTTTTTAAATTGTTCGACGAGTATCGTATGAAGTACCTTAAGAAGGAGTTGCACGATATCCCCTAATATTATTAGTAAGTTCTGCAGTTC
>JABXWE010015899.1:0-14148 GCA_014611495.1 Limonius californicus | reverse complement strand
GAACTCGTAGAGGAAGAATCGCTGGAAGAGGAACTACTTGACGAGGAACTACTGGATGAAGAGGCAGCGCGCCGTTTTTTGGAACGCGAGCCGGCTTTGTTGCGTGGACGACGGTCGCTTGCTTCCGCCATGGTGAAATTATTGCACAATACGGTGAAAAATGCAAAACACCAAAAAGTCACTATTTATTTTAGCACGTGGCCTATCCCGCTTCTGATATGTTGGTTTATTTTAATTTATTCGTAAAACTTTGTAAATAAAATAACAAAACTAAATACACTTTGTTCAATCAACTATTATAACACTACTCCGATCAACTTCCGATCCAGAATGACCTAATTGGGATCGAGAACTCGCTTCCTCCCGCGTCCAGTGCCCCCAATCTTACAGTTAATAGGTAAGCTTTCCACTTGCGGTTTAACTAGTAAATATCATATCCAAGATTAAATAAGGTGAAAAAATTACTAACACACTTAGAAATTGATGCCAAAAAATTTCCAAAAGTAGTGCAAAAAGAAGACAAAATCTAGCTAAGTTCATGATATACGAGGTTTGATCAAAATGTTTCTGGAACTTATTTCAAAAAAATACATATTTAAGCCTCAATATTGATATGGTTCCCTTCACAGTAGTCTCCATCGCATTTGGCACACTTATGTCAACGTTTGTTTTAATTCGCAAAGCACTTCTGAAACGCACTTTTTGATGTAGCTTTCAGCTCGTTCAGCGACTATGCCTTTATCTCCTCTATGATCGCAAAAGGCTGTACTTTTATGGTTTTCTTCATCTTGCAGAACAGAAAAAACTCGTATAGTGCCAACTCCGGCGAATACAACAGCTGACGACGCATCACTACAGTGTAAACAAAAACCACGAATAAGTAGTGAAGTGTGAGGTGGCGCGTTATCGTGGTGTAATATCCACGAATTGTTTTTCGGCAATTTTAGCAGTTTTTTCGGATTCACACAAACAGCGTAAAAGTACCGGTAATACTCCTTATTGACCGTACGACCTGGTGGTAAGAATTCGCAGAATTCGTTACAATGTTAGAAAACAATATGGAGAAATGTGACATTGGATCGAACTTTTTTGGCGTTGGGTTTTCAGGACCCTTCCATAGAGATGATTGGGCCTTTGTTTCGTTGTCAGTTGTCAGCAACTTCCTTCAACGATTGTTGTAATTTCTCTACGATGCTGTTTTGTTGAAAATTCAACAATCTCGGAACAAATTTGGCTGCTATTCATTTGTCCAAAAAAGCTTCTACAGCAACCTCCTTAATATTAATTCGGTGGTTATCAAGAACAATTTTCTTAACTTTTTCCACGCTCAACTCTTTCGCCATCTTCAATATCTTCACGGCCCTCTTCGAAACGTTTATACACTCACAAGCTCTTGTTTTCTTCTTATCAGACTCGCCAAAAGCTTACGTCGGCATTTTCACGGCCTTAATGTACTTTATTTTATTTTTAACATAAAATTGAACTAAAATTCTTTGTTCCGTCAATACCACACATTTCATGAACATATACCAACATCAGAAAAAAGGAAGAACGGGAATCGGTAAATTCCGGGAGCTTTTTAATCAAACCTCGTATGCGAACTTAATTTAGTAAAATCTTATTGTAAAATACGCCCGTTGATGAGTGTAATGCATGCAACTCCAGTGCCAAGATTTATCTAATTCTTTTATTTATCTTTTTCTATCGTTTGTAATACATTTATGTTGTGGTACCTACATTACAAGTATTTGCTTTTACATTGGTTGTAGTTTACTTTACAGCGTTCAGGTAGACGGCCCTAAGACCCGGAAGGGATAGGGAAACGAATATAATGGTTTGTAGATGTTGAAGTTACATTGAATTTTTAATTACCAGTCCGGTTTTGGATCCCCTTAAGAATGCCATAGCGAGGAGATCCAAATTATGTATTCCGGGTACTACCATGAAAATAGGTTTTTACCAGTTAGACATAGGGGGCTCAATACTGGTTACTACGCCCGTATGTAAATCAAAATTAAACATTTTCTTGCAAATATGGTAAAGTAGGACGAAAATCTTAGGAACGAATGTTTAAGCCCCTACTCAAATGCGATTACCAGTCACCAGGTAGCATGTAATCCCTGAATAATAGCGTTAGTGCTTGTTGATCTGTGGTCAGGGCCGCATTTAACTTTCTTGGCAATATATAATGGAAAACGATCGCATTGTACGGTTACGGGACGAATACCTTAAGATGATTACTTTATACCGTAGGCAAAATCGATCAATAATTTGCTTAGATGAAATATGGTATGATACTCATGACGTCATTAAAAAAGGTTGGACTAATAATTCAACGAAAACCGTCATAGATGTTTCACCTTCTAGAGGACAGCGCATAATAATTATCCATGCTGGTAGTGAAAATGGTTTCGTTAAGAACTGTTTGAAATTATCAGCAAAAAACATTAGCAACGCAGATTACCACCAAGATATGAACGCCGAAATGTTTGATGATGTTTGCACATTTTTACTTCCCAACATTCCCGCAATGTTCTGGGTTTTATCAGAGGTGCTGCTTGTAAAATTGATATACACTGGAAAAATTGTGTGGAACACATCGTTAAGGTTGAACAGAAGTACCTATGCTCCAAAATATGAAATAAAACCTTTAATAATTAATTTAGGAGCTGATTCATCTTCTGATACCTCCGAATTTACTGACATCGAGTCTGAGTATATTAAACAAATAAAATAAAATGTAGATTTGCATTTCATAATATTAGAAAACCGTGTGAAATGTGTATATTATGTAATTTAATTATAACGTATTATTTTAAGCATTTCTGTTTATATAACATATTTATTTATCCAATCAAAAATTTTCCTGAATGCGTTCTTGATCGCCTACCTGCAACGACCCTAACACTTGCAGCTTATCTTTAAGTCAACACCTTAACATTCGCTACTGAAAGTTTGGTCGAACTACACGTAAAACTACTAACAGTTACACATTGAATTTGTATGCAGGTACCTACTGAATTCAAATTCACTAGAAATGCTACAGCTAATAACAGTATTCATACTCTATCCCATTAAAAGGGGACAGAGCGAAAACGTGTTAGCATAAAATTAATTTATTTTAAATGTATTTTTGTAAATAAAGCGATCCTCTGATACATTTTATAAGAATTTAGAGTTGCAATATGAGATCATTTTATGGTAGATGTATATTTAATTAATATAGCAGATGTTTAGATTGCTTCTTAAATTACATTACAGAAAGATCTGTTATAATAAAGCAAAGCATTAATAATAGCTTCAACAGAAACTCTTTGACGAAAATCGGTTCCTCAAACTTAAAACAGACTGCGTCTCCACTTTAATTCCTATGAACAGTAGAACGTAAATGAAATTACTAATTGCACCAATATTATTATACAGGGTGTCTCAAAATTAACGCCCGTGGGATTTGATTCAACAGGCTAAAATACAAGCGGAAAATTTTCCAGTTGTTCTTCGTTATCGAGTTATTAATAAAAAAGTAAAAAATAAGTGTTTTACCACGGTCGCTCTAATAAATTCAATTAGGTGCCTACGGCGACGTTAAACATTTATGGATCGTTCTGTCGCATTTATACGTAACATTATTTTTATTTACTTCTGCTTTTTGTATTTAAAATGGAACGATACGTTGTAATCGAGGTTACGTCGATATGTTGACAGTAGTAGGTGCGTGTAATGCGATTGCCACTTATGTTAGCCGTGTAGAACAATGAAGAATTTCTTGAGGCGGAACCAAGTACAAGCCTTCGAACTGTACAGTCCCAAATTAATTTCCAAAAAAAAAAACAATTCATAGAGTATTAAGGAGAAATGGTCGGCGTCCATTTAAGCTTCAAAAAGTTCAATTTTTGCATACTAGGGTTAGGGCGCTTCCAGTCAATTTTTGTAGATAGTTGCAAAAGATCTTATCAAAAACTATGATCAATAAATATTTGGGCTGAGCTATTAAATAATAATAACATAATTGCTTCTCCCATTCACAGATAGGCAACGGAAAAGTTATGGAACGAGGATGGACGGTAGAAATATAAAAAAGAATTGAAAAATGAGTTCGAACAACTGATAGAGCGTACCAACAAAGAGTGGTGTAGTGTGTGTAGGACACAGAAAGACCCCGCACATTAAAGAATGGTACGACAGATCATGTAAAGAGGCAACAGTAAAGAAAAGAAAGGCAAAAATAAAGTGGCTAGATACAGGAGCTGAAGGGGCCAATAGCATGTTGAAAGAAATACGAAATGAAGCGAAAAACTATATAAAAAGAAGAATGAAAATAGGTTAAAAATGAAAATGGAAGAGGCAGAAGGAAGTAACAGAACAAATAATTTAGCAATCCTCTATCAACAAGTAAAATTACCTAAATAAAACTATAATATAAAAGCAAGAGGGATTAAAGATATTGTATATGGCAACAATATTTTAGAAAGTTACTCAAAGATTAAGAAGTAGAACAAGAAACAGAGTCTAATCAACAAGAGCGGGGGGAAGAGAATTCAGATGGGCGAATAATAATAGAAGAACCAACAGAAGATGTAAGAAGCATATTACCAAAGAATATAGGTAGATATCTATATTCTTTGATATTACTTTTTCTTCTTCTTCTAAGAATGATATTACTTAAAATTAAAAATTGAAAACCGCTGGGAAGTGATGGAATAAGTGGGGAACTTCTAAACTATGGAGGGGAACAACTCCATGACAAAATATTCTCATTGACCACGCAGATATGGAGGGCAACTAAGATGCCAGAAGAGTAAAAAAGATGCATCGTAACCTTAATACCCAGAAACCAGACATTGAAAAGTGTAACAACTATAGCAGCATAACCCCACTAAACGTCGCACATAAAATCTTCTCAAGATTATTACAAAGAAGGCTAGAAAAACATACCGAAACGATAATTGGAGAATACTAATATGGTTTCTGCAAAGAACCAGGAACGACGGATGCTATAGATGTAATGACGCAGATAGTAGAAAAAGGAAGTGAGTATAATATAACGTTACATATATTATTTATAGATTTTAAAAGAGCCTTCTGTAGCATTAAAAATGTGTTCTCCTTAAAGATATCCAAAAACTAGGGATGCCAAGGAAGCTGATTAGGTTGATTTAAATGACCTTAGAAGGGACGCAGATCAGTATACGAACCAATGCTGGAAAAAACGAATACTTCCAAACAAATCGCGGAGTCAAGCAGGAAGATGCACTATCCACAACACTTTTCAATATAACACTGAAGTAAATGGAGAAGAAACCAGCTAGAACGAGTAATTATAACTAACCAGGTATAACGTACAGCATATGCTGATGATTTAGTACTGATAATGCGTAGTAGAGTCAAGTTAGAAACATAATTAATGTAATAAGGGAAAAATTACACCAAGAGGACTGCGGATTAACGGGGAAAAACTGAGTATATGGTCTGCCGAGGGACCAACAACCATAAAGAAATGTAGCAATAGGAACATACAACTTTGCACAAGTAAAAACTTTTAAGTATTTAGAACCCACATTAACAGCCACTGCGACACAAGTGGAGATTAGAATATAAGACAGTACTGAAAGATAAAAACCTCGGCAAGGCAATCAAAACTAGGTTGTATAAAAGACTAATAAAACCGTCTGTTACATACTCCGTTGAAACAATATGACCATGTCTTAGAACGATGAAAACAAGCTGCGAGAAAAAAAATACTTGAAACTAATTCTCGGACAATTACAAACTGCAGAGGAGTATAAAGAAGTACTAGATGAAAACGAGTAGAAGGCAGAACGTGAGGAAGACCCAAGAGCAGACTGGGAGAAGTAACAAAGGACCTTAACAGCAAGGAAGTAGTGAAATGGAGGTAAAAAGTAGCAGATAGAAGAGTGGAGGAAAGGAGTAAACTTGGCCAAGGCATTCGACTAAATATAGGAAAAGAAAAGGGATGAGGACTAATCCACCTCAAAAATGAATTTGTAAGCTCCATGGAGCGGCCAATATTCCCCCGGGAATGTGCCGATGATGATGATGGTCCTCACCTCTACCTTACCGACTTAATTCAGCCTTGTATTTTCAAGATTTTAATGAAAATTTACCATTGCCATTGGTCGATGAAGTTCCATTAGCAGTTAGATTAAATTGCTGGTTTCAACATGATGGTACACCGCCACATTATGGAATACATGTGAGAAGTTTCCTGAATGAAAATTTCCCTGACAGGTGAATTGGAATAGGTGGAGCTATACTATAGCCTCCTACATCACCACATCTGAATCCGTTGATTTCTTTTTCTGGGGCCATTTGAAAGAAAATTTTTACCGCGAACCTGCGAAGATGTTGTACCTAATATTCACGCTGCTGTGACGTCAATAAATGAAACTATGCTACAGGGGGGTTCGTGCTTCCATGATAAATCATGCGCATGTTTACCTTGAAGTAGGAAGCAACCTATTTGAACACATGTTTTTGCTATTATCATTTGCTTTAAAAGACGTTATATGATACATTTTTGTTCATTTTTATCAGTAACTCCATAACGGACAATCGGAAAAATGTCTACTCTACATTTTCGACTTGTTTTAGTCCACTGATCAATACTGCAGATGTCAATTTTGAGACATCCTGTATAGAGGACGTCCCAAAACGTACCGGCAATATTACAAAGATGAATTTCAGAACTTATTTAGAGTCAAAAAGTCCATATAAACACATGTCCTAACGTAACCGTTAACGAGTTAATGATTAGTTCATAATTTATGTGGCTAAAATTTTAGTTCAACGAATTTTATGAAATAAATATTTTTTAAATACATTTTTATTATTTTATTTGCAAGAAATGTTCAAAATTATCTCCATTATTACTAATAATATTAACTACTTGCTGTGTTCTTTGGCGTAATTCTTCTACCGGGTACACTTCAGTAGCATAAACAATCTGTTTTATGTGACCCCAAAGATAAAAATCTAACGGAGTCAGGTCCAACGAACGTGATGGCCATGCTACAGGTCCTCCTACCCCAAGCCATCTTCCCGGAAAATGTGGGTTAAGCCAAGCTCTAACACGAAGACACTGATGTGCTGGTGCCCCATCGTGTTGATACCACATTGCACGTCTAATATTTAATGGCACATCTTCCAGTAATAAGGATAAAGAGTTTTCTAGAAAATATTCGTAATTCGCACCATTCAAACGGTGTGGCAGTTCAAATGGTCCAATCAGACGATCATTAAAAATACCGGCTATCATATTAACACTAAATCTATGTTGAAAATGCGAGCGTCTTCTTCAATGAGGATTTTCTGTAGCCCATTCATGAAAATTATGACAATTATTGATACCATCTCATGTAAATGAAGCTTCATCGGTTTATAAAATATGCAGAAGGTTTTGATTATTTTGTACTCAATTACAAAATCTTTAACGAGCTTCAAAATCATTACCTAGAGCATGAACTCTCTGATGATTATATGGATGTAAGACAGCACTTCTTATCATTCTCCAAACCCGGTTTCTACATATTACAGTATGTAATGCAATTCTTCACACACGTAAACAAGGATATTCTTGTAATAAATCAAGAACTTGTTCATCATCGATTGTGGATTTACGGACAACTCCTTGGCCGACTGCCTGTCTTGCATTGAAAGTGCCATGTTTCCTCAGCTGACGATGTGAATTAAAGAAAACTGCACGCTTAGGCAGTCTTCTATTGGGATATCTTCTACGATATGCTTGTTGTGCTGCTATAGCATTTCCATCAGACATACCGTAAACATGATGAATATCTGCATATTCTTCATTTGAAAATAACATTGGCATTGCGAATCACTTGTGAATTATGATTGGAATAAGGATACAAAGAAGAAGCCAATAACTTCAGTATCACAGTAATAAACTGATAAGTTACAAACAATAATTTATTAAAAACGATGTTCAAATGTTACCAAACAAAAGATGCGATCATGACAACTAGATCAGTGTTTCAGAAATTCGTTGAACTAAAACTTTAGCCACATAAATTATGAAATAAACAATAACTCGTTAGCGGTTACGTTTAGGGCATATGTTTATGTTCTGGAATTCATCTTTGAAATATTGCCGGTACGTTTTGGGTCACACTGTAGGTATAACATGATAATTCAATCGTAACGATTACATCAACAGTTCCAGTTTTGCTTTAAATATAATATGTCGAACCTGATGACTATTTTTTGAGGGCAGTACGAGCTTCCTTGAATAAAGCATGCCAACTAGTATTTTTAGTTCTACACCTTTCAGGAAACGAAAATTATGCACTTCATGCACAGTGCGATTAAAAAATTAATTGCATTCGCGTACGTCTTTGCTTAATTAGGGTAAACTTTTATTTTAATAACTGAATTACGTCAACAAACTAGAAGTTATTAAAAAATCCAGGTTTGATTTTCGTTATCGCAATATATTTTTCAATAATTTATGATTCAGTCAGGCTGTGACGAGAACAACGTATGGCATGCATTAGTTCATGATTATACAGTTTGACTACTGTCATTTTTCATTCTTACGCACAAATATGTGTGTTCTAATTGTAAATATAACCTAACAGATTTGTGAAGCTTATCACAAAGCGTTGGTGTAAGAGACGATAACATTTCTTTTTCGTGTTTGAATTTAAAAGGTTTTTATCAGGCAGCTTCTAACGGCGTTTCCATTATCAAATATGAAATAAAAAATGAATGGTCGTAAAGGTTTACTATTGCATGACGTTCCCATTTATCAGATAATACCTGATTTGGTATTTATGGTTATGATTTCCTGTAATTACAACCCACAGATTAGAATCCTACAAGATTGGAATTTTCAAATAAATTGTTATTATGTGATTTTTGTAAGTTCTTTGGTAGAGCGGCGCGGTAATAATTTTTCAGTTTTCATGTTAATATACATACTTAACACTTACACACAATTACCTTTTTAAATAATTATTAGCAAATTTGGTATCATTGCAATAAGCTTCTTTACTTACCATTTAAAGGTTCGCAGAATGCTCATCTTTAAGTGTGTGTGTATTCCATACAAAAACTAGGAATTAGCACTCCATTTTAAATTATTAAAACACATTTTATTCCGACAGTGCATCACAATTTCCCGTAATCACAGCAGTAACATGCTCGGGACGAACGTAAACATAACCTGTATTTCGTTGGTTCACAGAACGGACCGAAGTTGATTAGCTCGGCAGCTTCGGAGTTGTTCGAAATTACTTTGTTCTAATGGCAATATTGACCCGTTGCGAACGGTTTTATAACTACGTACATTCATTTGAATTTTATGCTTATTATATACTGCGTAATCTACAATTAAGTTTTGTAACTGTTGATATTTTTTATTCACCTCATCTAACTCCACATTGTATGGAATGTAAAATAGTTTCAGTTCATATGAATGATGTTGGTTGTGGACAACTACAGTTTTATGGCGCGAAACTCAACGCTAATTTAGTTAGTATATATCACAGAGCAATGGATATTGAAGAAGTATGTCATCAATAATAATTAGCAATTTTTAAATAATGTATTTTTGCAAATTCTCTATAAAGTTTCCGATAAAACTTTATTGCTAAAAATACAAGAATCTTAAGGTCCTTGCATTAATTACTAATTAAAAATCATGTACAGCCACCAAACAAAAATGTTTAGGTACCTAAAAAGTATACCAATTTATAGAAAAAGTTTTAAGAGTTGTTCTAAAAATATATGTACATATGTTGAAAGAAGATAGCTCGAGAAATGTTAAAATATTGACTTGACTTACCAATACACCACCAAGACACGAACTACTGACAAGATAATCTAATCTATGAAATGCATTGTAATAACTATATGCTTCTTAATTACTGGTATCAGTAGTGAACATAAATAATTAAAATTATCACAAAAAATTAAAGTTATATCACTGTTCTAAAATAATCCGCTTCTTTATTACTAAACCTACTAACAAATGTTCACTCTCTTTTATACTTTATGCAATCAGAAAATCCATTCAATGTCGTAATTCTAAATATCAAAAAGGACTTATAAAACAGCAATTTGGCAGAATATTAAATAATCAGTACAAAAAGTAAACTTATCACCTTAGCGTCCAAAGTATGAAATGAAGTCGCGCATAGTTAAATATATTTTATTATCTACAAAACATTAATGATAAGGAAGCGGTAAAAACAGTATGTTAAAATGCGAACATATTATTGCTTTTTCAAGACTACACTGCATTACAACTACACATGGAAAAACAACATTATTTTGACAACAGTGGAGGTCTTCTAGGTCGCATATGATGTCCTCATAGAAGAAAAATAAATATTTTAATTGCTTCTAATTTAACTTTAATCATAAATGCACAGTGTGGCGGTAGCTCAGTTGGTAGAGCGCTAGCTTTCTGAGTAAAATGTCGATTCTGGCTTGGGTTTGAAATCTAAGCATTACTATGCAGATTTATAAAAATCTTGTCTGCAACCCAACACACACTATTTTCCAATCCAGGTGACAACCGTGGGACCTTCATGCTAAAAACCTTCACTGGAATTTCTGTCGTTCGGATTCGACGTTAAATTGTAGGTCACCTGTGTTTCTATATTAGCGCTTAGGAGAAACACGTGGTAGAGAAGAGGCCGATGCCCAGCAGGGGGACGAAAAGGCTGTCAATGAGTCAACGATACATGCATCTCTTTTATCAGATAAATTGAGCAATTTGTGGGTTCTTGCTATGGTAGCTGATTAATATTATATATAGTACAGTTCGGTAGCATTTGGTTAGTGCAAACAATGCACATTTTAAGTTGCATATTATAATAGTTATTTTCGAATTTTTGGTTAATTACTAATTTAAAAATGTGCAGAGAAGGCATATACAACTAGTTTGTAGCCACTTTTCATGTAAATTTAATTTATTAATTTAACTGAATCTTAATCTTACAATTAGTTATAAAATATATGTAATGGTACCACCATTCGGCTTAACCAGTATATGAAGTACAACGTGCTACTTTAAATATGTAAAGCATAAGTACGAAACGAAATGGTCAAATTGAGCATTTGAAGATACCAATGCAGGATGGATAGAATTACGTTTTATTATTAGGGCTTTTTGGGTTTCCCTTATTTTTCTTATTCGTAATCATTGCATCTGGAACTTTTCTAAATCTAATACCTCCCGTTAGTGAATTAGGTAAATTGCTGATGGGAAGTTTTAGGTAAATTTAAATAAAGATAGTTTTTAAATGAAATATTTTTTTCATATTTCAGTTCAATATGTATAGTGTAAAACTATTAATAGCCTGATGTGGTGACAGTTTTTTTTGTAGCTCTAATTGATACAAGCTACAGTCGGTATCAAATTCGAGGTAAATAAAAAGTTACAAAAAAAAAAGCTAACTACAATATCTTTATTAATAACGATTTGACTTAAACGTTTTGTATTAAGCTAGTTTTCTTATTTCCGATACATGAATATTCTCTACGTGTTACGTAAACCTGCACCAAAACCATATGTGGTATTTTAAATCACCTGATGTTTCACCTGTACGAATAAGAATATTTACATTATACATTTTCATTCTGCTTTAAAATAAACAATAATATATAGTTTTACGTTTAAAAAATATAGTACTAGCTCCTACAGTCATATTGTTTTCATTTGTGTTTCGATAATTTAACATGTGTGTAGCTCCAATACTAGGGAAATGATCAATAATAAATTAAAACCGCCTACGAACATAGGCAACTCTGTTTACAGCTTAGCGAAAAGCGTCAAGTGACATCAATTCTTGAAAGAAACATCATTTTCATATATTGCACTAAAGCATAGGCAAATAAACACTGTGTTTATTACCCTATGACTAAAGTTAAAACTCATACAGTTTGTTATACACAGTTTATCCAAAAAGCAGTTTTGTAAACCGACGTTTAGTATTAACAATTATAACCTGTAAATTGATAAAATGTTTCTACATTGAGAAATTACTTGAAACTTCGGAAGCCCATTTTGCGGGCGATGGAAGCATGTGTCCCAAATCCACCTGCGAAAATTGCATCCGGATATCTCGCTCCATTTTCCGCTGACGGCTGTTTCTGGTTCGAAAAGAGTCCACGAATCAGTGGCGTAGCCACGGGGGGGGGATATGGGGGATATATCCCCCCCCAAGGGCTAAAAACTTAAAAAATAGCTTCCACTATAAAAATGCATGAGCAGACAAAATTAGAAATTTTAGAATGTTTTAGGATCAAGCAATTTACATTATATACTATTGCTTGTCGAAATCTAAATATCTCAAGTTTGGTCATATTATTTCCTTTTAAAATCTTGCAATATGAAGTCCCCCACATGTTTTGTAACAAAATATAAAAAACCACATGGACCTGTCTTGTATACAAAAATAAATACTGGCATAAACCGTCCACGGATTCGTTTGAAGAATTGATAACCCATTTTCTCCCAGAAGTTTCCAAAAGCTGCATATTTGCTGAACTAAAACTCTGGTTCGAAAGGTTAAGTAGGCTTCCAGTTAAAGAACAACAAACCATAGACCTACTAGATATGTGCTGTAAAATTATATATCCAAACATTCATAGACTGCTAAAAATGTTCTGCATACTTCCAGTTTTAGCAGCCACACCAGAACGAACGTTCTCGACATTAAAATGAATCAAAACACATCTAATCATACTGTTTCTCCGTTTTAGAATCGACTTAACGGTTTAGCAATGTTGACGATGTACCTGGAAACACTAGTTGAAGTAGATGAAATATTTATCGAACTGACCAAAAAACTACCATCTAAAAATAGTATATAAAAGTATTCTTTAATATTTGCACTTTTTTCCATAGAATCTATAAAAAAAAACGTAAATAAATAGTTACTATACACTGTTACGTTTTAACAGTAGATCAATCTACCTTTTAAGGTATTATTTATATGCAACCTCAAGGTATTTCGCAAATACCTCTTAATGCGGTATAGTTAAGGTATTATACCCATTCATGTATTAAATATACCTTACAGTGAGGTATATAAATATAGCTTTAAAGGTAGAATTACGTAACTTAAGTGACAATACATAACCTTTATAGAGGTAGAACGGTAACCGTGAAGGTATATTATCTCACCTCAAACCTCAACGGTTGTGAGTATGCCTTAATGAAAGGTATAAATAATTACTTCTGAAGGTAGAATTACGTAACTTAAGTGACAATACATAACCTTTATAGAGGTAGAACGGTAACCGTGAAGGTATATTATCTCACCTCAACGGTTGTGAGTATGCCTTAATGAAAGGTATAAATATTTACTTCTGAAGGTAGAATTACGTAACTTAAGTGATGATACATAACCTTTATAGAGGTAGAACGGTAACCTTGAAGGTATATTATCTCACCTCAACGGTTGTGAGTATACCTTAATGAAAGGTATAAATATTTACTGCTGAAGGTAGAATTACGTAACTAAAGTGACAATACATAACCTTTATAGAGGTAGAACGGTAACCGTGAAGGTATATTATCTCACCTCAACGATTGTGAGTATGCCTTAATGAAAGGTATAAATATTTACTTCTGAAGGTAGAATTACGTAACTTAAGTGATGATACATAACCTTTATAGAGGTAGAACGGTAACCGTGAAGGTATATTATCTCACCTCAACGGTTGTGAGTATGCCTTAATGAAAGGTATAAATATTTACTTCTGAAGGTAGAATTACGTAACTTAAGTGACAATACATAACCTTTATAGAGGTAGAACGGTAACCGTGAAGGTATATTATCTCACCTCAACGATTGTGAGTATGCCTTAATGAAAGGTATAAATATTTACTTCTGAAGGTAGAATTACGTAACTTAAGTGACAATACATAACCTTTATAGAGGTAGAACGGTAACCGTGAAGGTATATTATCTCACCTCAACGGTTGTGAGTATGCCTTAATGAAAGGTATAAATATTTACTTCCGAAGGTAGAATTACGTAACTTAAGTGATGATACATAACCTTTATAGAGGTAGAACGGTAACCGTGAAGGTATATTATCTCACCTCAACGGTTGTGAGTATGCCTTAATGAAAGGTATAAATATTTACTTCTG
>JABXWE010015897.1:0-31726 GCA_014611495.1 Limonius californicus | reverse complement strand
TCTGATTATAAATTGATTATGTTACCCAATAGAAACTTAGCATTCTCCAAATAGCATGCGGAGGACACAGCTGTCTAGACGGACACATCACAGCTCATTTAATGTATAAAAAGCGCACAGCTCTGATAGTAAGTTAATAGGTCACAACGTCGATTATAAATTACGATCATACAACTTCAATAACAAATTAAAGCACCCTGTTCTGAAGATAAATTAGGAGTACATACCTCAAATAACAAATTGAAAACGCGCCACTCTGGTTATAAATTAGAATGATACAGCTCGAATGACAAATTAGGAGCACCCGCATTTAGTCATAAAAATTAGGAGCACATAGATTTGATAACAAATTAATGACACATAACTCCAATTGTAAATTGGAATCATACAGATTATAAATTAAGGGCAACTAGTCGCGATTACAAACTGCAATCGCACAACGTTAAGAAAAACTAAGAATACCTAGCTCTAATTATAAATTAGAAGCAGACACCGTTCATTACAAATTAAAAGCACACAACTCAGGTTATATCCTAAAATCACGCAACTCGAATTAAAAATTAAGAGTACCCAGCTCTGATTATGAAGTAGAATCAAGTAGCTCTACCTACAAAGACGAGCACCCGGTTCTATTCATGAATTAGGACCACATGGGTCGGATAAATCACTAACACACAACTACGATTATAAACTATGATAATACAGATTACAAATTAAAAATACCTGGCTGTGATTACAAATTACGATCATACAACTATAATAACATATGAAGAGTACTCATCTCTAACCATAGATTAGGAGCACATAGATCTGTTAACAAATTAATAACACACAACTACTATTATAACTTAGGATTATGCAGAACTGATTAAAAATTAGGAGTACTTAGCCGTGATTATAAATTAGGATCACGCAGCTCTAATTACAAAATAAGAGCACCCGACTCGAATCGTGAATTAGGAGCATGTAGATGTGACAACAAATTAATAACACACAACTCCTATTAAAATGTAGGATTATACGGAACTGATTAAAAATTAAGCGTACTTAACTGTGATTATAAATTAGAATCGCACAGCTCTAATTACAACATAAAAACACCTGGCGCTCATTAGGAATTAGGGGCGAATAAATCTGATAACAAGTTAATAGCACAGAGCTCCTATTATAACTTAGAAATATACGGAACTAATTAAAAGTTAAGACTACCTAACCGTGATTATAAATTAGGATCACACAGCTCTAATAACAAAATAATAGCACCTGGTTTTCATCATGAATTAGGAACACATAAATTTGATAACGGATTAATAACATACACCTCCTATTATAACTTAGGATTATGCATAACTGATTAAGAATTGAGAGTACTTAACCGTGGCCATAAATTAGGAGCAACCGGCTCTGATCATAATTTAAAAGCACGTAGATGCGATAAGAAATGAATATCAATTCCTATTTATAACTTAGGATTATATAGAACTGATTAATAATTAAGAGCACAAAACCGTTATTTCAAATTATGATCACACAGCTCTAATTAAAAAATAAGAGCACCCAGCTATAGCCATAGATTAAGGGTACACAGATCTGATAACAAATTAATAACACACAACTACTACTATAGCTTACGATTATAAAGAAACGGTTAAAAATTAAGAGTACTCAGGCGATATGTTAGTATCTCACAGCTCTAACTAGAAAATAAGAGCACCTGGCTCTAATCAACAATTAGGAGCACATAAATCTTTTAATAAATTCACTGCACACAGCTCCTATTATAACTTAGAATTATGCAGAACTGATTAAAAATTAAGAGTCTTAATCCTATTATATATTAGGGTCACTCAGTTCGAATTACAAAATAAGAACACCCGGCTCTGATCATAGATTAGGATTACATAGATTTCATAACAAATTAATAACACACAACTTCTATTATAGCTTAGGATTATACAGAAATGGTTACAAATTAAAATTACTTAGGCGCGATTATAACTTACGGTCACACGTTCTAATTACAAAATACCCGAGTACCGATTTTAATCGTAAATTAGGGGCATATACAGGGTGTTACTGAATTGCAGAGACAAACTTGTAAGGCTTAAAGTATACACGAAAACAAACATATTTTGTTAATAGATGTAATTCTCAGAACTGTGTTTCCTTTCGGGGATACATTTTCTCAAAGATTTTTTAAGAAGCTCCTAAATGTAGGCAACTCAATTTACTACCTACTATATTTGTTTCCATAACGACGGAAATTAATACAGGATAAATAAAGCCATCTTTTTCACTTTTCAAATTTAAAATAAATTTATCCTGTATTAATTTCCTTCGTTATGGAAACAAATAGTAGGTAGTAAACTGAGTTGCCTACATTTAGGCGCTTCTTAAAGAATCTTTGAGAAGCTCCATCCCTGAAAGGAAACACTTTTGACAATTACATTTATTAACAAAATGTATTTGTTTTCATATATAGGTACTTTAAGCCCTAGAAATGTCCCTGCAAATCATTAACACCCAGTATATCTGATAATAAAGTATTAGCACACAACTCAGATTAACACTTAAAATACCACAACTCTAATTAAAAATTAAAAGTACCGAGCCCTGATTATAAGTTAGAATCAAGTAGCTGTAACTACAAAATTAGAGCACCCGGCTCTAATCATAAATTAGGAGCACATAGATTTAACACTAAACTTACAATACACAGCTGTGGTTATAAATTATTATCATCCAGATAAAATTACAAATTAAACACTCTGCGCTTATCCTGTATTCTGGCACACCGATTTGAAGACAAGTGTAGCTAAGAGTAAATTAATAGATCACAGCTGATTATAAATTAGTAGCACACAATTATAATCATAGACAAGGATCAAGCAGCTCAGTTAATAAATTAAGAGCGCGAAGCTCTGATTATAAATTACAATCAAATATATATAATAAATTATAAATACACTCTTATAAATTATTATCGGGCTGCTCCAATTACAAATTAATAGTACTCACTGCTTATCGTACATTAAACAGCAGTTCTAAACTGTAACACTTGTAAAAACTTGTAAACAAAATACATCAAGATCAAATCCTTGTCCGCCCCAAGGTTTGATTAATATAAGCACACGGCCCTGTTTATGCAGGCAGGGCCTACGAACAAATATGGCTCAAACTTCTAGAGCAAATGCTTGTACAGTCAGACAAGCTACAGGTCGGACCTTACCTGATAATGCTGGGTGTAGTTCCCAAATGACGACGCGGTCTAAGCCGAAAGTAAATTGTAATATTGACAGCAGTTCTAAGTTACAAACGCACAGATTCGATTGTAAATTAACAGCACACAGTTGTAATGATAAATAAACATGACGCATTTCTATTCATAAACTAAGGGCACAAAGCTCCGATTATAACTTACAATCAAAAACCTGTAATTACAAAATAAGAGATTGTAACTTATAATCATACACCTGTAATTACAAAATAAGAGCACCTGCATCTAATTGTAAATTAGAGAGAAAAGCACAAAGATACGATAACAAATTATAAATATGCAACTCCGATTATAAATTGTTATCATACAGCTATAATATCAAATTAAGTGTACTCGGCGCTTACTGTACATTAAGAGCACACAAATCTAAGGATCATGCAGCGCCGACAATGAATTAAGGGCTCACAGCTCTGATTGTAAATTAAGAACACAAAGCTCTAACGAAAAATTAGTATGATACAGCTGTAACAATAATTTAAGAGACACTGCTCTGATTATAAATTAGTAGCACACAGCTGTAATTATAAATAAGCATAATACAACTCTAACTCTTAAAGTTACAATGTTTTGATTATAAATTAATTAGCACACAGCTATAATGATAGATAAAGTTCACGCTGCTTTAACAATTAATTAAAAATGAAGCACTAAGTATACATTAGGAAACCTGCGCCGGTAGCTGGGATAGGTTTGCCGTATGCCTTTCACGCAGCTGTCCCGGGTTCGAATCCGGACGCCGAGGTCGGTGGTTTTTTCTGAGCGATAAAAACGCTAAAACGGCCCTTCTTCTCGGATAGAAAGTAAAATCGTAGGCCCCGTGTCCAAGTGTTGTTGGGCACGTCAAAAGAACCCTAAAACAGGCTAAATTTCCAGGTGTTAAATAAAAACAAACAAACAAACAAATATACATTAGGAATATGCAGCTCTAATAGTGAGATTGGAACTTTCTACCCGGTTAATAAATTCAAACTATTAAATATTCTCATTCTTGTGGCATGCAATACCACTAAAATCATAAACTACAAAAAAATTCAGATAAGACTAGTCCACTTATTACATTTTGTAGTAGGGCCCAATTACACCCTTCCCAATGATGTTTGATGCTGCATCCCTACTGTATTTACATATGTTAGCTGTGTTAATAATATTGTGTCATCTGCAAACATGTCAAGTTTAGCCGACAGTGGAGCTGGAATTTCATAAGTGAACAGGTTGGATGAGGTAGGGCTTTAAGGTACCCCCAAGCGAACATCTTTGACTTCCAAGTACGAAAAGTTTAACCAAACCTGGAATGTTGGATGTGTAGTATATGCGGTAGAAGTTTAATTTGGAATACTTTACACAGAAACCCGTTTGTCCAAACTCGGCCTATGCAGTGTACGTTCTTTGTTTTCAAAGGCACCATCCGGTAAATGTGTCCATGACTCTGATGACTGACAACTGATGAACAGCAGAATGTTTACCGTTGAATCGAAACAGGTGCTTCAGTAGTGCATTAAGATGGAGAGCCTTTTTCTTATCAAAACTACGTTATTCCTTACATATAAATATATTCTTTTAAAGAACTTGTATCAAAAAAGTGTTAAAAATGTTTTTGTTAATCAATTTAATTTTTAATCAAACGCATCTTTTAATTAAATGGTTTAGTTATGATTACATAGAAATCCTTTACTGTTTGCACTCCAAGAGGCAATAATGTTAGAATTTTAATAATATCGTAAGCGATATTAGTTTTAAAAGTGGGGAATTAGGCAAATCTCATTCACTTGAATTGAAAGTTTTCTAACTTTAATTAAATTTTATGACGAAGACGGATTTATTACAACTTCCTGTTTTAAACAATTACTCCCCTAGATGTTACAGTTCCTCAACTTCGGAGAGTGCGTTTTTAAGTGATAGCATGTACTTTTGTTTACCCAAAATACTATAGTAAATCGATTATTCATCCCAATTAAACCGCTTCTGTCTTCTAATGTATTCCTCGTTTGTAATTTGAATTATTAGGTCAAGGCTTTTGTAATTATTTGCAGCTCTTTGTTTGATGATATCTTTCACCAACGGAAGCAGTGAGTAGCAGCGTGGGGGGCAAAAGCAGACACTAGTTAAACAGCATTGAAAGCACGGTGACCACTTGCATGGGTGACTGCTGAAGTTTACACGTTACTACCCGTAGTACCTCGGACAGTACTTGAAATTAGCGGTCTCTCTGGATTAATACGCCACGTCACTAACTACCTCAAACAGGGTGAGGAACTGCCTTCGGACCTACCCGCAATTATTTCTCGTACGCAATTTATTTATTTACCAATGGAATTTATAGGTTTGTTTGAAACATATTATTGGATCCACATCAAGGAGCATTTACTACATTTCTCAGAACCATCTATTATAATCTTTGTAATAGGACTATGGTTGATTTGCTCGTACATTAGCTTCCTTTTCTTTTTCATGTGAGTTCTAAAAGTAAGTCTGTTGTCAAGATGGATGCCCAGGTATTTGACCTCTTGCAGTGTAGTTAATGTCAACTGGTTCAATATTCATGAAAATTAATACTACTGTAAGGTACCTATCTGAGTTGTCTACTTGTTGGAAGATGTGTAGTATGTAATAAATAAAGAATAGGTTCCAACACACTTCCCTGTGGCACAACCGCTTTGATGGTAGAGTAATACGACACTTGACCTTAAAATAGCGATCACTTAAGTAAGGTTACATGATGTGATAGATGCTTTAAAGTTTTTAAAATTTCGAATAATACTCCACGATGCCATACCCTATCAAGTGCTTGGTTTATGTCTAAAAACACTGCTGAAGAGTATTTCTTTTTTTCCATTGCTGTGCATATGGCATTTGTTATTCCGTAGCACTGGTTTATCATGTGGCGACCCTCACGACATACAAACTGGAGATTAGGCATCCATTCGTCAGGCATTATATATGCATATATTCGTATTAATCTTTTCATAACCTTGGCTAGAATTGACAAGAATCTTACAGGTTGATACCAGGCAACATGTTGGATAGTTAACCTGCTTTAATATAATAACAAGGGCCTGGATAGGCGAATGATCAGAGAAATGCGGGACGCTCGATGGTGGTTCGATATCGGTTCGGCAGTAATACAGATTTTCCTTAGGTAATAGATAGTTTAAGTTCGATTAAGTTTAGCAAAGGTATAATAAACCCAAGTGACAACAGTGGCCTAAGGGTTCGAACAAACTAAATATCATAACATTTTATGCGAAAATAAGCTTGTTTGGCCAATATAATACACATATAACTGCATTATAGGTTATAAGCATTATATCTTTTCAGAGAAGCTCTTCCAATACCTTTATCGAATCAAATTCCGGTGCTTCCGTTGATCCTTGCCATTTGATCTCCCCGTTCATTTCACCAGCTAAAAATGGTCTGATTGGAGGCAACGTTTTACACGGTAACGCCAGAAACTTCTCCACGCCCACTCTTTAATACCATCATGAAGTTAGAAAGTGTCTGCTAAGTGTTTTGTGAGTTCTTCAGCCTTTTTCTCTCCATGTCTTGCGCGTGACACTGCATTTCGTCGTACTGGGGAATCTCTTTGCTTCGGTTTTTAAGCCCCTTGGTAGCTTTCCATGTAGAATTCTTACGTTTAGAGAAATGCATAATACATGCTTTATACAGTTATTTAAATTTTAGGGTTAGTTTTATCTGCAGGATTATGTTGTTGTATGAGGTTGCTCTAACTTTTCGTTTTTGGCTATTATTTTCTAACTTAAATGGGAACGTTTATGATATTTTGCGTACTTTCCCTTTCCGTAGCTAGTGTACATAGTTATGCTCCACCAGGTTCTGCATTTAAGTTTCTTAAGAACTTCCACTGCATCATCTTTCCATCTTTTCGTAGGTCTACTTGTTGTCTCGTTTTACGATGTTTCCATTCAGTTATACTTCTCGTTGGTCCTTCTATCTCCATTCTTTGTATATAGCCCACCCATCTTATTAGTGTAATTTTAAAAAACTTACTATATCTGCTCTATGAATTAATATATTTAGTTCCATGATCCATTCCAAATCACCATGATCCATCCGTTTTTTCAACATGCCAAATATCTTGCAGATTTCGACTGTGATAGAATAATGATCGGAAAATAAGTCCCCGCTGTCTCCAACATTAAAAGATGAAATCGCTTTGATTATAAATAAATCTAGAAGATCTGGAACTGTGCTGGGATCTGTTATGGAATAAATTGGTGTTCCCGTCATTCGCCATGATCCATCCGCTTCTTGACGTGTTCAAATATCTAGAGAATTGCGACTATGATAGAATAATGATTCGAACATAAGACGTCGCTGGCATCAACTTGTATATAGGCAGATGATTTCCCTTTGATTATTAAGAA
The DNA here is from genome assembly GCA_014611495.1 of Limonius californicus. NCBI lineage: Eukaryota > Metazoa > Arthropoda > Insecta > Coleoptera > Elateridae > Limonius > Limonius californicus. The sequence continues at coordinate 24,067 of JABXWE010015897.1, read as the reverse complement.
GTCAAGAAGGTCTGGAGTTTTTCAGAGTCTGTTAGGAAATAAGTTGATGTTTCTATAGATCTCCATAATCCTTCCGCTCCTTGGACGTGTCTAAATATCTTGATGATTGCGACTATGAAGGAATAATGATTCGAAAATAAGACGTCGCTGGCATCAACATAATTATGTACTGGCAGATGATATCCCTTTGATTATTAAGAAGTCAAGAAGGTCTGGACCTTTTCATAGTCTGTTAGAGAATAAGTTGATGCTCCTATAGATCTCCATAATCTTTCCTTGCACGTGTCCAAATATCTTGATGGTCGCGACTATGATAGAATAATGATTCGAAGTCGCTGCCTGCAACATCTGTGTAGGCAAATGATATCCTATTGATTATGAAGAAATCAAGAAGATCTGGAACTTCATCGGGAACTGTTAGGGAATAACTAGGTATTTCTTTGGATCTCCTTGATCCTTCCGCCTCTTGCACGTGTCCAAATATCTTGATGATTGTGGCTATGATAGAATAACGATTCGAAAATAAGAAGTGGTTGTCTGCAACATCTATGTAGGCAAATGATATCCATTTGATTACAAAGAAATCAAGAAGATTAGGAACTTTATCGGGATCTGTTGGCGAATTAGTTGGTGTTCCTCTGGATCTCCTTGATCCTTCCGCCTCTTGCACGTGTCCAAATATCTTGATGATTGCGACTGTGATAGAATACTGATTCGAAGATAGGACGTGGCTGTCTGCAACATCTGTGTAGGCAGATGATAATCATTTAATTATGAAGAAATCAAGAAGACCTGGAACTTCATCGGGATCTGTTCGGAAATAATTTGGTGCTCCTGTGGACCTCCGTGATCCATCCGCCTCTTGCACGTGTCCAAATATCTTGATGATTGCGAATATGATAGAATATTGATTCGAAGATAGAACGTGGCTGCCTGCAACATCTGTGTAGCAAATGATATCCTTTTGATTATAATTAAATCAAGAAGACCTGGAACTTCATCGGGATCTGTTCGGGAATAAGTTGGTGTTGCTCTGGACCTCGTTGATCCATCCGCCTCTTGCAGGTGTCCAAATATCTTGGTGATTGCGAATATAATAGAATAATGATTCGAAGATAAGACGTTGCTGGCTTCAACGGCTGTGTAGGCAAATTTATATTTGTCTGTTGGCGAATAAGTTGGTTTTCCCGTTGACGTAATTATATATTTTTTTCTGATATAAGCTTAAATATTTCTCTTCTCTTTGTAGTTAATAAAATAAAATCCCAACAAAAATGATGAACGGCGAAGGCGATAATTTGTATCATTTTAGTTGTCTATCAATTGGCTGACGCTATGAAAAATGTTATCGATTTTCAGACAGAAGGGTAAGATTTTCTATAGCATTTTGGAAAAGCACACTCCCTTGGATTTATCTTATATTATCCAGGCTTGTGCAGCATAACTATTTCAACATAATTCTACTTAAACAGTAATGGATATTTCTTACAATATGTTGCTACGAGGTGGTGGTGGTGGTGGTGGTAGTGGTGGTTGGGGTTGGGGCTCTCCACCCCGTGGAGAAGTTTATTCTGCGAAGCAGAAAGTTAGAACTTCCGCATCCTTACTCTCACACCCGATTGTCGCTTGCCAAATCCATAACACCTGGTGGACATCACGCATATGACAACTAAATTATTTACTCCTTGTTTATTCGAACGAATGTACCTACCAATCATTTAAGGCAACTGGGTAGGCTGCCCGCTAGGCTTCGAATTGGAGATGTGAATTCCCAACCCACCGCACGGGAATCCAGTGCGCTAACAACAAAACTGTGGTGGTGCTTATGTTGCTATATAAGGAAATAAAATTAATTCACTTACAGCTGTTCTGTTTCATAGCCATTTTAAAACAAACAACACACACATAACTTCCAGGTTTCCGGTTTACCGCTCACAAACGTTTAACTACTGTTTCACAGGATCCTTCTTCAGTCCTTTAGTCTTGTTGTTGAAAATTGTTTTCCAACAACAGCGGCCCGAACACCAAAGTCCTAAAAGCTATACCGTACAATAGAAGGTTAACCCTCCATGGGAAGAGAGTGTATAGTTCGATTTATACCCCACTGACCCCAATACAGCTTGTGATCCAAATGAAATTAATGGATTTGTGTTATATTAAAGTTCTGCTTTTCATACTTAACAAGGTGAAAATTAATTTAAAACATAAACTTAATTGCTTTATGTTTTACAAGCATACAAATAATGACCATCGAAAGATGAATGGAGAAGAAGTGATACTAACAAGGGACACGAATTATTTGTCGTTACGGATAGGGAGACAGGAGTAAGCAAGGGTAACTCAGTTTATATCAGTGTCGGATCAACGTGAACGAAGTGTGATTGGGAAATGCAATCGACCGGACGTAGTCACGTTCTGTCTGGGCTTCCGCTCTTCTAGATATTTCTATAAAATAGTTGATTGGGGGAAATTTACTTAGTTAGGATTAAAGAAGGTCTAATGGTGTTAAAAGTGATATGTTATGCTTAAGTTTCTTTCCTTTTTTGGTTTTACGTACCCCTGTAAGTACATTTTGGACTATTATTTTCTTAATTTTGCCATTTAAGCTAAACGTCGGCATTATATACTAGCAAGCCTTAATAGATGCTTGATTTTTCATGATTTAATTACCTGATTACTAAGTTATAAGAGATACCTATATTAATTCCGCATTCCTCCCCCGTGTCTCAACAGTGTCTCTCCCATGACTCCGGTCTAACAGACACCTCATGCGAACGTTTTTATTACATAAGATACAGAATATTTGTTATGTGTATAATACCGCACCAGGACAGTTTTATATTGGACGGATTATACACCCACCTTACAATAAATGTATGCACATTACTTTAATCAGATCAAACATTGCCGCATATATGTACATGGTCCTGATTAACGAATCAACATTTCCGGGGGAAAGGATCACATAACAAAAATGTAAATCTTGCATCACTTTCATCTCCCTTAAGCCAATCTATCTGTTGATAAACTTATGTCAGTGAAATATTTAACTATAATAATTTTGAATTTAGTAGGGTTTGAAATAAAGTGGCATATAATATTAAACAATAATAATATCAGCTAATATTAGAGAAACGAGGAATATAAATGAAGGTCATTCACTGGAACAATAATTTGTATTGTACTGTAAAAGTTACTGTCACAGAGGATTCAAAAATGTTTGCTACCTGTATGGAATGTACAATTTTCATAAAAAATTTTTCCGGTCTTGAATAATATTATCTTGTTTTATTCGTTACATGTACAGTTGTTACACAACTCATATCGAATATTCTTTTTAATTACATATTTTTAGTATTTTATGTAGCCAAAGCTTATAAAATTGAAAATGGCAGGAAGAAGAATAAGAAGGGAAGAAGGTGAAGGGAATAAAAAGACGAGAAAATCTAAGAAGAAATAGGAAAGTGATTGAAGAGGGAAGGAAGGTGGATAAGTGGAAAAAAAGGAGGAAAGCAGGCTACCTTGGGGTATAGGTACTTTTACGCCGCGACATTCCGTCGAAAACAGTAAGAACTCACAAGAATCTGAAAATATACATATTCGTAGCTACTCAAAACTCTGAAAAAACACTAAAATATTTTCCTAAAAGATACCCAGCTATCTCACATTTTACCCCAAATCCTAAATAGATCCCGAAAAACCTGCAAATATACTTTAATATCCTAAAAACGTCCCATAATTCTTAAAAATCTCCCAAAATACAAAAATATACCTCAAAATCATAAAATATATTCTAAAAATCCCTACAAATGCCTCAACATCTTAGAAATATACCCTATAAATCTTTAAAATACCCCACAAATCCTCAAGTGGGGTATATTATTAGGATTTTTAGGGCATTTATAAGATTTTTAGGTATTTAGAAAAAGGGGGAGAAAGAGATCAAAAACAGGCGCTTTTGGGGTATATGTGGTCTTACTCCGTCGCATTCCGACGAACACCGTAACCTCTCCAAAAATCTTAAAAAACACTGCAATATCCTGCTGAAACACACCCAATAATCTCAAAATATACCCCAAACTCCTAAAGATTTACCTCAAAATCGTGAAACATACCCTAAAAATCTTTAAAAAAGCTCGCGAATCTTAAAAATGTATCCCATAATTCTTAAAAATCTCCCAAAATCCAAAAATATACCTCTAAATCATAAACTATATCCTAAAAATCCCTAAAAAAACTCAAAATCTTAAACATATACCCTATAAATCTTTAAAATACCCCACAAATCCACAAATGGGGTATATTATTAGAATTTTTAGGACATTTTAAAGATATTTAGGTATTTAGAAAAAGGGGGCGAAAGAGATCAAAAACAGTCGGTTTTGGTGTATAGGTGGTCTTATTTCGCCGCATTCCGAAAAATACCGCAACCTCTCAATAAATCTCAAAAACACTGGAACATCCTGCTAAAACATACCCAATAATTTCAAAATATACGCTAAATCCTAAAGATGCCCCGAAAAACTTAGAAATATTCCTTCAATTTGTAAAAACTTGAATATTCTAAAATTATACCCCATGAAAATATCCCAAAAATACTAAAATATACCTCAAATCTTAAAGATACACCGAAAAGCTTACCGACAACTCAAAATCCTGTAAATATACCTAAAAATTCTGAAAATATACCCCAAAATCCTAAAGATTTACCTCAAAATCGTAAAACACACCCTAAAAATCTTTAAAAAAGCCGATGAATTCTAAAAATGTATCCCATAATTCTTAGAAATGACCCTAAAATTCTAAAATGTAAGGTTTTTGGGGTGTAGTATTAGGATTTTCGGGGTATATTTACGATGTCTTAGGTATTTTTTAAAACCATCAGCATTTAACGCTTTTAATTCACTATCAATCTTCTAAGAAGGGCTAATTTCTAATTATGTAAATTATTAGATCGAACTACAAGTAATTCTGTTAAAATTATCGTTCAGACAATTTATCCTACCCCATGATTTCTCACGGGTTTCTCTCATTTTCATATATTTTGCACTGTACTAAGGTTTTCATGCTATCGTCAACCTCATTAATATATTGAAATATATTCTCGACCTATCAATAAGCAAGTTACATAGTACAACAAATTAAATCTTTTTCCATAAAAAAAAAGAAAATTCTCTTGACGGCTAACTATTACTTTCTTAAGTACATACACATCCCCACACAGTTTAAATATTATTTTGTAGGAAATTGCAACAATGCGTAGACCGTAGCCCACTGGTTCGGTCTAGTATGGAGCAATCCAAGAAAATTTAAAATACTAAGCTACACGCTTACAGCATTAATAGACTTTACCAGATTAAAGTATACAATTGTCGGCAATCGTATTTTGTAATTTTTTAAAATATATCTACAGGATGATTCCAATTAATATTAATTAATATTAAAATTACCTAAAAACATGTTGATGGTGCATTATAAAAAATAAATCAGAAACATAATTGTCAATTGTTCTGCCTATAAAGTAAAAAAAAAACAATTTTCAAAACCCCATTTTCGGGTAAATATAATTTACATAGCATACCTCTATTTAATCTTTGTCTTTTGTATTTAAACCACTAATTCATTAATCATAGTAATAGCAAGTTCTATAAGCCTTCTTTGCACGTATACCGCAGCTCATTGAACGGCGAAAACAGATTTTACTATTTGACAACCGGGACCTACGGCTTAAGGTGCCCTTGGAAGCAAAACCTATTGCATACATACCACTATATTAGAAGAACTGGGAATCATTTGGGTTGTTACACCCAAAGCCTTACTCTTACCACTGAACCGCCTCATTTATTATTATATAACCATCTATAATAATTAATTACTCTTATTTCCACTACATCTGATCTTTGTGTTAGGCCGCTTGCCTGACATGTATGTAGAGTTGGTTGCATATTTTATCAATTCTTCTTCCGCAAAACTGTATATGATACGCACATTGATGTTTATAATAATTACCAGTAGAACTAAAATATCCAAATATATTTAGTTGAAGGAAATTTGCTTAAATTAATATTTATAAACATTGTACTAATTTTTCTTATGAACGACATATTTCAGAAATTCATTACGGCCAGAATTACAAAAATAACATTAAAATATAGAGCTGAAAGTTGCCTCTGGAAGACATTTTCAATAGTTTTGGAAACAATTTACTGTTATAACCTATTAACGTCTAAATCACTAATGCTGCTTTTTTAGCTCCATCCGGATGTTTCATTGACTTTTTACTCTCCTTCCACAAACAAGAACTTCTAGCTGTTCGTTTAATATTAGTACAGTTTCAACATCTTACAAATAATAATAAATATGAAGTCTCTCCCAAATGCTACAGTTTAGATTCTTGATCACATATAAAAACCTTCTGTTTGCACGAATGAGTTGAAAAGTCAACAAACAAAGACTCTGCACAAGGAACAATTATAAGAAAATGGAAGATGCATCTTGAATTAACCGAAAACAAGCAGAGAATTGCCAACTGAAACGGAAATAATAAATAACTGTATACTGGCCACTATTTACTTAGAATAGACCTGCAATTAGACTGAAACAATATTTTGTCCCAGTATATTAGTTTAATATTCGGCACAGTTGACAGTCGGGGATTATTATTAATTATTATCTACATTATTTATCGAACTTCGTTAAATCCTGCATCAGAAATTAATGTTTATCTTGTAATCACCCATAACTATGATAGTTTCATATATAGAGTTAATTAAAGCAGAGTGACAGCATTATTCAATTTTACTAGCCCTAAATCACTTGAACCAAGTTAAGTAACAAAAGTGATATGCAACAAAAACGTTGCATGTTGAACAGGAAAGACGTGTTATAATAATATTGTACTTGCTAACAAAGTTAAAATCACCAAATTTTCATAAAAGCACCTCAGATAAATCTTTTCCTTATTACATTGTTCTTCAGGCATAATATTTCCTGCGTTTGATTACTTATGATAGTCTTAATCACCCCGTTCGTTGAAACTGTTTGTCGAGCTAATTATTGCTAACACAAAGTAAACTAATGGTGACTAGATTATCTCATATATAAAGGACCTAATAGTGTTACAGCACTAGATCAGTCAGTAATCCTAGGATTATGCCCGATCTGACCGGCTCGAACGCAGGATTAAGGCGGCGAAGGGCTAGCCCCAGTCGCGGTAACTTGATTTCAGGTTCGGTTCCCTTGACGTGCTCCATTCGGCCAGTTTTAATTAATCCCACGTTTGAACTTAACCTACTTATTGGCTTCTAGGAAATAAAACTACATCGTTTCAGTCAGTAAGCTCTAGAAAAAAATAAATCCAGATAATTTCGAAAGCCCAACAGTATTAATAGGATTCTCTTCTGTGATGCAGAAGACCCATTCAGCGGCTTTGCAAAGTTTAGGTTTGTTTGACATTCCTTCTCAAGTTCCGAAAATCTTCTTATTACTTGTAAAAGAAATATTCTCCTCTATTGTTATCCTCACCTTGATATCTAAATGCGAAAACTATTACAAATAAGTACTCTAATCCAGACTGCCCTAACCGAATTTTTGTAAATGCCTTTTGGGTTAGGTAATGTGGCTGAGACTTCCCAAATGCTGTAGGATAAAAAGATTCATTGTTTATTTGATATGTTTGGATAATCAGAACAATTTTCAAGATATCTTTTCTAAAAACTGTTAAAATGTTTTTAATCATACAAGGCAAAATCGTTACGGGCCAAACGAGCTTTTACGCCGATCCGCAACAGGATAGGTGGAAAAAGGCCTACAGCTTAGCTCAGAGGAGTAGGGGAGGTTCACGGAAACCGCTTAAAGGAAGAAGTATTCCTAGTTGGGTACAGGGTATGTCCAAGTTAACCGGCGCCACCTTCCAAATCACAGCTGATTGCAGGTTCTCGTGGAAGGCCAAGAAGCTAGCAGCTTACGGGAATCGGACTCACCTTTATTGTGCCTCCTCGTGTATGTAAAGCTTGCAAAATGCATTCACACAAAGATAAACAATATGTACAAAATAATAGATGTAATAAATTTCAAAACACATAGAATTAAACTATTGAAAATAAATGACAGCAAATGATGATATTATAGTTCAACACTACAAACAGTTAATTGAACGTTCAAAAAGAAGCTCGCCGTCCCTGGCTTACAGAATTTAAATTCTTCAAACAAATCTACATTGCCAGTGGCGTCTGAGTTTACAAGAATGATACAATTTATAATTATTTTTTACAATTAACAAGGAAAAGAAAATGACAATTGACGACTGAAGGTTGCTTTTTGTCGCAACAAGAAAAAGGGTTTAATCACTTGAATTTTGAAAGTCAAACGCTTGAAAGGTACATGTGCAGGAACAAGAAATGGGCTCGATAATAATCCAAAGGCGATCGGCAAATTCGCAATGAATTACCTTTACAGGATTAAAATTTTAGAGTGTTTTTAATCCGACACTTGTCAATAGTTCTGTTCACCCTACGGTGAGAACAGCGTTACGAAATTCACGCGATGGACGCCCATCGAAAGCCCAGGCTGCTCCTGCAGTACTTGATTACGGCGCTTATCGCCAGCGACGGAGTCGAAGGAGATGTTAAGTCCGACTGCCGAGGAGACGCAACGTGAACCTGCATTGCCCAAAAAGATTACACCACATTGCGAAATATGATGAAATAACACGTGCAATTCCCGAGAGTCAACATTTCCGAGAATTGTTTTTGATCGGCAAATGTAGCCTACAAGGGGTACTTTCAAAGGTTTTGCGAAATTGGCCTCCCATAATTCAATCTTAAAAGAAAATAATATAGCGATCGACTTAAGAATGGGAACTAGAATAGAATTTTGATTACTATGGAGCAGCAATTAATATATGACTTTAATCCAGATGAAGTGGCACAATCAAATGAAGATAACAAAATGTAAAAACTGGTAAAAGTAACACCGTACGGAGTAGAACGACACGCAGAATATCAGTAATAAGATAACTGTGGATGTTAGAGAAAACATATCAACTAATAAAACAATTAAGATACTCTAAACACTTGCAAAGCAGTAGGTGCTTTCACAATTACAGCGCAAATTATAAAAGCTACTGGAGAACTACGAATAGATGACTTATGCAAATAATTTTAAAGCATATGGTATTCTGTACGATAACCAACTGTGTGACGTCACTATAATTTCATACCTTTATTTAAAAAAGGATCTCCTTGGAATGTGACAACTACAAGACAATCGAGTTCATTCAACATGATACTACATTATTATTAGAAATCATAAACGAGATATTGAAATGCTTCCTTCTACTATTCCAAAATCAAGCAAGCTTTGTGGTGATAGAAGCCGTGAACAAATTTTGAACAATTAATAAAAGATTCTCGTGATTATAACAATATAATCTAAATAATCCTATTGATTACTCTATAGCATTTGCGGATATTGTATGGACAGAACTCTGGCTTACAATGGAAAATATGAACACGCTTAAACATCTCACTCATTTATAAAATAATTGTACGATGCTAACACAGCAAGTAAAAGTTGAGAAAATAAACTTACGACGACGATACACTTATATTAAAAGTTCCTGAAAATCAATGAAGTGCTATCATGATGAGGCTCGAAAGTATCAGCAAACAATAAAGCTTATAACTACGAAAAACAAATCGAAAACTGTGATATCGACCGCTCGAAGAGGAGTCTCAGTGCATTTACTTTGAAGGTACTCCTGAAGTTGTTAGGCAATTAAATTATTGGGGATCAATAATTGATCCCCAATAATTTAATTACCTAAGACGACTCTACGCCTCTACGACTAATTATTAGTCGTAGAAGAACCGCACTAGCGGAGTCGGAAACGACTAAACTAAGTCAAATCTTAGCACAATGAGAAATGCGAAAATGAGGCTAGTAGAAGAAAAAATTTATTAAGAACTACAGAAATGAAAGTACTGACATTGATCACCGAAAAGAGATTGCGGGATACAATCCGAAATGACGTACCAGAACAACAGCAATCCAGAAGATATAATGAGATGCACGAGACAAAGAAAGCGAATGTGCAATGCACAAGTATCAGAAATAATAGACTTAAATTAAAAACAAAATCAATAAGAATATCAACAAAAAGCGTGATCTTCCAAAATCGCCTCATCATCCGTGGTACTGGGCAGTACGAAATGGGATAAAAATTTTAAAATGTGGTACTACCAGAAAATCTTGTGGACGCCATAAAGCGCGCATAATACTAATGTTTCAAGCTGGACGAGTTCAGTATGTCTGCGAAACTTCTTACGCAAATAGGAAAACAACACCCTTAACTTACTTTGGTTACATCACCTGAAGAACACTGTAATCTGTTTGTAGAACACGAATAGAGGGAGTTCTAATTAAGGGGTGATCTCAACACGTTGGGTAGACCAAACAAGGGCTCTAATCGAAATTAGACTACGAAGGTAGGCCAAATAACACAAAACAGATTGACCTGGAAGAATTATTTCCACTCTTAAACTGAACGAACATACCACATTCTCTTATAAGAAGATTATGGACAGAGGAAGATGAGATTTCTGTTGATGCTAAGCAAAAACTGTTGATTGCCTGGAGGTACGCTGTCGGTTGCTGTGCGGCATTGCACTACAACACTAAAATGATACTTTAAATACCAACATATATTCAAATCTTGTAAGATTACAGCGAACGCAACACTTCTCACTATGACATTATATGAACATACCTAAAAACTAAAGTTGTTTGACACTGAGAATCCAACAATAATTCAAATCTGGCAAATCTCAGTTAGAAGAAAACAATACTGCTCACTGTCGTTTTCTTTTGCTATCTGGCGACGATGGGTACATAAACTTTTTGATTCGCACGATCTTCTTAATCGGCTGCTGTGTGGCATTACATCGAAAATCAAAATGCTATTTTGCATTTCGCAGTTAAGTAAGTATTCAATTTTGTGAAACTCAATTTGGAGCACTTCTCACATTCGTTTTCTCATCGCTCTCTGCCGACAGTTGATACCGAACTCTATCAGATTTTAGGAACTATTTAGTGGCTTACTGTTTGACATTATGTTGAAAAACCTAAGTATTAATTGGAATTTCAGATTCCAACAAGAGTTTAAGTCTTGCAAAATATAGTTAGGGGGAAGCAGCAATTTTAAATTTCGGTTGGTGTGGACGATGGCTGCCAAATGCTCCAAAATCCAAGAATTCGTTAGTGGGGTACTTCATCATTATAACGTGTACTTTCAAAGTCTATCAAACCTACAAATTCTTTACAAATTAGTAACAAGCAAACGTAATTTACCACAAGGCCGTTTTTTATGGCCTTTGTCCAAATCTTCAAAAATAACAATTTTATATATATGTCTATATACGATGGTCCATAGATAACTAAGGTCTCCAACCTATAAAATATGTTTGAGACAAGAGGATATAATAAAACCGGTGTCAAAATAAAGTAAATTTATCGTACTTCAAACCTACCTTTTAATTTTTCTACATAATCATCATTTAGTGTCACATATTTTTTCAAACGCTGTATCCATTTCCTCATTCCCAGTATGAAGAAACTTTCGGCTTTACTCTTGATCCACTTGCGCACAGCAGCCTGAACTTCCGTATCCAACGAAAAATGGTGACCTTTCAATACCTCCTTTAACTTTGGGAACAATCGGAAGTCTGAAGGTGCCATATCGGGGCTGTACGGAGAGTGAGAAACAACCGTGAATTACAGGTTCGTCATTGTCTTCGTCGTTTTGCGGCTGCAATGCGGTCTGGCGTTGTCGTAGTGCAATCAGAAAGTGATCCGTTGCGGCCTTACTCTACGGATACGTTTCTTGAGTGCTCGTAAGGTTTCGCAGTATCTTGCCGAATTAATCGTTGTTCCCTTTGGCAGATATTCCATGTGAGTGACACCCTTTGCAGTCCAAAATATCGTGAGCGTGGCTTTGTAGGAAACTATTTTGAATTTCCTAACACCCGGTGATGTTCATGAAAAAATCATCTCCTTGACGACGATACTGGTTAAGGTGTTCTCGACAAACGTTTTTTCTCTATTCTTTCATGACATCCGTCAATTGTCGTGGGACCCACCTGGCGCAGATTTTTCTGTAATTCATGATCTGGATAATGTGCTGCATTCTTTCTCGACTAATTCCCAGTTGCAGAGCAATTTCTCTTTGCTTAATTCGGCGATTTTCTTGAATCGCCGCATCCACTGGTTTTTGATTCTCCCCATGCGTTACTGAAATTGGTCGTCCTGATCCTTTTTCATCAAAGACCTTCATCTCGCCGCTATTGCAGATTTTGGTACGTCGAACCCATTAGTGAATATTCTTCACATCCATATAAACATTGCCATCAACAGCGCGCAACCTTCCAGCGTTAAAAATTCTATCACTGATCGTTGCTTGGTACGCAACTCAGAAGTCGAGCTCATGATAAATGACACTATTACGCGACGGCGCGACACAGGAAACTGAAACTTTGCACGTTTAGACTAGACACTCGAGGCTACCGAATGCAGGCTAGAACTTGTTTCTATCCCCACTACTCGCACCACTCACTGTTGGATACCTTAGTTATCAATCAACCCTCGTATATAAAACGATACTAACTGGAGGGATATTAAAACTATGAAAGATTAGAATGTCTAAGACCATCGATGGAAAATTTACAGAAATTATTAAAACATTATAAAGAATCTTAACGAGCACCTCATCAGAATTAGAAATCTGAATTTACCAAGATATAACACATAACAAAATATATTGCATTAAGAATAATGACTATTTAGATATGTATAATAAGTTCCATAATGACGCCAGCGAAAGGGAACACTTTAATATTTAGCTTTTCTAAAAAAATAGAAATTCTCCTATAAGAGGAAATATTTCTGTTTCAGCAATCACATATTCCTGTAAAAACAACAACGTACCATTGTATGTTAAAATATTGTGGTAATTTAGTTTTTTCTACACGAATAAAAGTAATTTTGATCCACACAGCATTCCAAAAAGAAAAGGTCTGTACAGCAGCTGCTGAAATTAGAACGCTTTGGTAGCTCAATGTATAATTAGATACTCTTTGCAACAGAAATAAATACCACCATGATAGGATTACAGTAAATAAAAGAAAGTCTGGGAATGACAACTCTTTGTTGTAGCTTTACATTCTAATGAAATGTCGCGTAACAGTCACTATATATGTATTGTTTAGGTTTTTCGCGGTTTTTCGAACTATCAAGACAAAGATTAATTTCAAGTTTAGTTTATGTCTGTGTTTAAAATAGTCTCAGCTTAAGGCACTCTGTATACGGAAAGAAGACGCACAGAGGTGGATATTTAAATACAAACTCGTATCACCACCTTATTCAGAAAATTACTGTATGCAAGATTCTGGTAACCACAGTAGTCCGAATCTAACATGCTAAACACATGCAAGAAGAGAAGGCACACCTGTTGATATGATTGCAACGTAACGGTCATGCAGGGATGTGGGTAAGGAGATATCCGCAAGTTTAGGAAGTTTAGCTTCCTTACATGTTCTTACTAGGTACAGTATGAAAACTGCCTTCACGGGAGCAGTGTGGTTTCTGAACCCCAAAGAGCAAACGTTAGCTTTAAACCAATCGGAATCTTCAACATCTGTTGCTCCTGTGGTAAAAACGATATCGGACAAACAGGTCGTTGAACTGAAGTAATACAGCGAGAGGACATAGGTGACCGCATAAACCAACATATCGCAAAATCAACCGCGGCAGAACACACTTGCATAGCTAGCCACCAAGTGGAATTAAAGAATGTTCGGGTTAGTTTAAATGTCAAAATTCGACGAATCATACAAGTGGAAATCAAAATTGAGAAACAGCTTAATAATATTAATAGAGGAAAGTTGAAGCTCAGCAAAGTTTGATTGCTGGTAATGCACCTTCCACGAAATCTAAATCACGATCACTCTTGTAGTCATGCTTTGCCGCAGTCATTCGGGCCCTACGTTCACGGTCAACCTGCGCTATGCTGTTCTGAACGACTGACTCTAAGGGGTTTAAATACCTACTTATCCTGAATTCTAATTTAGTGCTCTGATCGAAATGTGGTGGTAGCTCACTTGGTAGAGCGTTCGCTTTCTGAGCATAGCGTCGAGTCTGGTTTGTGTTCTAAGCCTCAGCTACCTACGTGGTTTATAAAAATCTAGTGCTACAACCCACCACACGCAATTTCCCAATCCTGTTGGCAATCTGGGATCGTAATAGTAAAACTCTTCTCTGGAATTTCTGCCGTTCGGATTCGACGTTAAACTGTAGGTCCCCCGTGTATTTACCTTTGCGCTGAGGCGAAACACATGGCAAAAAAAGAAACTGGTACCCAGTAATCGGACGAAGAGGCTGTTAATGATGATGACTCTGATCTCTCTGAAGCTGCAATTGTGTATGAGTTCGTAAATAGTAAACAGGCCATTCAGTTTTCTTGTCCAACTAAGCAAGCTATATTTAAAACCAATTAATATGTGAACATAATCCTAGCAGGTCTTCTCCTACCAATTCTCTTTGTCTTAGCAAGTAAGGAGAAGGAATTAGTCTCATGGCAAAAAGTATATTCTAAGCAGAAATCCTTATCCGCCAAAGGTATTCAAAATCTAAACAGGTTCTACAACATATCTGGTTAAAACAATTCCGGCAAATCATTGACCAGTCAATTGTAAAACAGGTCAGTGCCTACTTAATTATGCTGGGATTACCACCATTCGGCCTAAGTCGAAAATAATGTTTAGTGCTGTAAAATTGCGCAAGGTTTTTCTTCTTCGTGTCGTTGTATTGTTAAAAAGTAAACTAGAACAACATTAAAATTTGTTTAAATGTGAAGGTATCAGGTATAGAAAGCTCTAACAGAAGAAAATTCTTTAAAAGGTTTAAGTGCTATTTAGGAAATAACTATTAGCCAAATTTTCATTACAATTAAAACAAATTTTCAGGGATTTCTCCTTAGTATAGTACTACATACTCTAGACCCAATAAATGTAAATTACTATTTAACAAACAAAGTAGAATTATCATATAACAACAATTAACGCTACAAGTATGTAACACGTTAACATAAATATCAAGCTTAAAAAAGATAGCAATTATTTTCCCAAGCACCAGATTAAATCAAGCCCGTTTGGTGTAAGACAAGGCTAAGTTAGTTTGTGCAATGCACAACAGGGCCCGACTCTGCGGGTTACCGTGTTGGTGCGTAACCATGCTTAACCTGCCTGGGGTGTGGTGTATTTTTTGTGTATATAATCTTGGTACTCCTCTAGTGCGATCGTAAGACGAGGAGTGCCATTAATTTGATCCCCAATGGCAAATGGAGACCGCGACCCAGTACCGATCACCCAGAGAATTAGAAAAATTTCCGACCCTAGAGAGATTCGAACCGAGAAGCGTTTGGACTATTACGTCCAAAGCTTGGCTCTTCTACTACTGAGCCATCCCCGCCGCAGTTGAATAATGAATAGTATTTATTATAGATATTTTTAAAAAACTTCAATAACTACTAGGATAAAAACACAGATCAACCTAACGTATTTATATCTAAATATTCAGTGAAAGCGCAACTGCAATTTGTAAAATGTTAACGAATGGAAACCACCGATTTTGTCGTACTGTTAAATTTTCAATATATCTGTAGTCGAATGCTCTTAACAATTCTTGTTGTTACTCAAAAATTCAGTTACAGAGCCACGTTGCAATGGTGTGCACGAGTACTTTGCTTCACAGTTGCCAAAGCCGGATCGGGATCGTGTATAGCGGGTTGCAGCACATGATCTTAATTTGACTACATCGGAGTCAACGCTACCAAGCAAGACATTTCCAGACGTCTACTATTACAACTACCATTAAAATGAATTAATAATGGCGATATTTAAAATTAACCAATATCTAATTTCTTCTTCTTCTTCTCCTTCTTACGCTAGATCTTTGGCCTGTTTCTGGTGACTGGTTTCTATTTTCTTGGGAGACTGATCACCAGCTATCCCGCCATCTCTTTGGAGGTGTTCCTGCCTTCTTCTTTCTCTCCCCCATGTTACGACGTCCTGTATGCCACGTTGTTCTCTGATGTATTGATTCTTGATATGATCGCGCTTTGTCTTTCCTTTTTATATATAACATGTGAGCAAAAAATACTTATACACATTTTTACTTCTTGGGCTATAAGACCTTAATTTTAAGTGATAAACTGCTGATTAGGGTTCAACTATCTGAAACGTTTACTTTTCAGCGTTTGAATGATAAATACTTCTGCGAGTTGTTTTAACAAATTGTCATGCACAATATGGCAATAGTTCCATAAGTATCTACTTATAAGTGATAGAAATACCGTTTAACCACACCAACGTACATAATTTTCTTCAACAGAGTGGTACACGCCACTCTTAAAGAGCACAGTTCTCCATTAACGATCTCCACTTAGCTCTAGAAAAATTCGCTTACTGGGCGGGCGGTTAATACGCTTGATAGCGTTTCTAACATTTTTCTGCAGGAAAACGACAAAAATCGTCAAACATTCTATCCTGTAAGTAGTAGAATTATTGTGCAAACATTAGTATAACATATTTTCTTAAACGGGGTACTACAAGTCACACTAAAAGCTAACAGTTTTCTAATGAATAACCTTCACATACTTCTATCTATGCAATTTTTACCGTTACTTGATATTTTTTAGTACGAGGGTAGGCTGAAAACGAATGCACACATGCTTGTAGAGCGCGAACGAAATAACCTTCAGAAGCGCGCCAGGTGACATGTGGAAGTAACATTCCCCCTCAATACGCATGCGCAGGTTTGAGGTCGTTGCGTTCATCCGGTGTATTTCGAGAAGCGGAAGTATGGAGACGTGTTCTACTGCTACGTTAACGCGAGTTAAACAGCGTGCTGTTATCGAATTTTTAACTGCTGAAAAACTAACTCCTACTGAGATTCATCGTCGTTTAAAGGCTGTTGATGGTGACAATGCTGTTGATAGTCTACAGTAAATCGATGAGCAATAAAATTTAGTGGTTGCGAGCCTGGAAAAGCCATAATTGTTGATAAAAAAACGCAGCGGACGTCCGATCACTGCCACAGACGATAAACATCACAAACTCGTCGACGATTTGATTCAAAATGACCGGCAAATCACTCAAAAGCGTATCGCAAGCCATATTGGAATATCCAAGAAACGTATAGGCTTCATTATGGAACAACTGGGATATCGTAAAATCTCTGCACGATGGGTACCGCGCCGTCTCACAGACAAGAACAAACAGCGTCGATTGGAATGCTGCGAGCAACTTTTGCAACGCTACCGTGACGAGTAAGACGACTTTCTTTTGAATATTGTGACCGGGGACGAGTCATGGCTCCATCATTACGATCCGGAAGAGAAAAGACAGAGCGCTGTATATCGACATCCGTCTTCTCCTCAGGCGAAAAAGTTCAAAACACAACCATTCGCAAACAAACTTCTTTTGGCTGTGTTTTGGGATGCTCCCCGAGTCTATGTGACCGATTGTCTGGAACGAGGGGCAACGGTAAATTCTTCTCAGTACATATAGACTCTAAAAATACCTCCGACGTCGAGTTTGTCGTGATAGAGGCAGCCTGGCGCCAATAATCTTGCAACATGACAACGCTCGTCCACACACATCGTGCGCAATTGGAGAGGCTCTGCGAAACCTGAAGTTTGAACCGATTTCACACCCTCCTTATTCCCCCGATCATGCGCCTTGCGATTTTTATTTTTTCCTCTACTCAAGAGAGACCTCAAGGGTAATCATTACACCTCAGACGTTGAGGTGAAGGCAGCTGTCAAGTACTGGATTCGGGAAAAATCGGAAGAATTTTTCAGTGACGGAATGAATAAACTTGTTGAGAAATGTGTTAGCATTAACAGTGACTATGCTGAAAAATAAATATATGATTTTGAAACTTAAGAATTGTCCTTTAATGTATTTTTTGCCCGATCTTGCTATTTGTTTTTGTTCGCGCTCTACAAGCATGTGTGCATTAGTTTTCAGCCTATCCTCATATTTTTGTGGGCCATGGTTGCAGGCATAAATTCCGGTATGCAAGAATCTAACTATAAAAATTCCTTATTGGGGTGCGGTTAGTACGCTTGATGGCGCTTTTAACATTTTTAACAACTTGTCACGCCTATTAAATTCACACAAAAGTGATACCATAAATATTAGCGAAAAAGTCCAAACCCCTCTTCCTACTACGCCACTGATCTGTAGATGAATTACTAAAAATGATTATGTTAGCATCCTGGTGAACTCAATCGAAGATGGGCTGAGTTCCAATAAAATAAAAAAAGAATAGGCGCCACCGACTTCAAAATTACTAACACAATCCTAGATATAAAAAATTAGAAAAGTCGGATTCTCAGGTCCAGCATTCACCTACCTTTCTTTCTGTAGTAGTTCTCGCTTTAGTTAGATATACAAAATATTTTCGTCATAAATGAAAAGACAAATTGCCACAAAATGAAAATTTAATATTCAACTAAGAATCTCATGAATTCGTTTTAATACAAAAAAAAATCTTAGTGAAGCCAATTTTACGTAGAGTTAACCAATTACCCTGCTGAAAACAACTCACACAAACCCTAGATAATTATTGCGTATCGGTTACCCACACATAAATTAATAAACTTAATAATCAAAACGCATGCCGCCCGAAGAGATCTCCACGATAAGGCGAGCGATAAATAAACAATATAATTAATTAGACCCAACTTGAACTACAAGACGCAATAATACACGACGGTTGGAGTACCCTGTATATAACAAAACCACGTAAAATTTGCCGTACTATTACAACATCATAACAAAATGTATAATTTCCCCAATATTATAAAGTTCAGATATTTACGACGAATAATAATAATAGATAGTTAATTATTGTTACGAAATTTTGAACAAGTTATAAATAAATCAAATCTTATTTTGGAATACAAAAATTACACTTCCCTTGAACGCAGGTCTGCGAAGAATGTGACCTCCAATCACAGGTGTCAGGGAAAATCCAGATGTCCTGCTGTGAAGTGGATCGAGATATGCGTGAAACGTAAATTTTCTGACCGTTATCACTTCCAATTCTTATATGGACGGATTAATTGCCCCAAACTTCGTGCCTAAATTTTATTGAGATGCAAAAGTTAGCAAACAGATCCAAGAGAACGGAACAAGACAAATGCCCGAAACAAAACTCACCAGATGCTTTTTTATACTGGCAAAACAGTAGCTTCTCAACTGTGGTATATATATCGGAAAAACTTCCTGAGTTTATCTTCCAATCGAAGACACAAAACTCTTAAGTGACGTAGATTTTAGAATGGAATCACTTCCCTATCATAACGACTAATTTCAATCTTACGACACATAAATACCTCCAGAAAAGAATCGTTCTAACTTGCACCACTGACTTCGTGCAACTGTCTTGAATCCAAAATCTCCCCTCAAAATTTGAAACTTGGACTCGCCCAAAATTCTACAGGTCTACCAGCTTCGAAATATATATATTACTACAATTGGAGATATCACCATACGCAAAACGAGTTGTCTAAAAATCAGGCGTAAGAAACGTTACAAAAACTTTCACATTACTGCAGGGGGGTGCGGGCGGTTCTTACACAATAACAACCATTCATGCAAACATACACCCTAAACTTAACTAAGTGAAATGTTCTCGCCTTCGTCGGGATTCGAACACGCGTACGATCGGCCGCATGTCACTGTAACCTCGAGTGGCAACACGTATTCGCATTGCTCAACCGGGGTCCCTCAATGAGGTACTACAAGTCATACTGAGAACTCACACTTTTCCAATGAATAACCTTTACATAGTTCTAGCTACCTTCAACAGTTGCCGATAATTAATATGTTTTAGTATAGAATACGCTTGATAGCGCTTCTAACATTTTTTTTGCAGAAAAACTACGAAAATCGTCAAACAATATATCTTGTAAGTAGTAGAACTGCTGTTTAATAGTTATTTTAACATATTTTCCTGAATAGGTCATACTAAAAGCTGACATTTTTCCATTGAATAACTTTTATATAATTCTAGCAGCCTTCAATATTTACTGATATTTATTATTGTTTAGTATTTTTGTGGGCCTTAATTGCAGACATAAGTGACGACATACAAGAATCTAACTATAAAAATCACTTATCGCTTTTAACATTTTTCTCCAAAAAAAGATAACAATCATCGAGACTGTATCTTTTAATAGTAGAATTACTTTTTAAATATAATTATTAACATATTTTCTCGAATGGGATACTACAAGTCATACTAAAACGTAATAGTTTTCCAATGAATAACCTTCACATAATTCTAGCTACCTTCAATATTTATTGATATTTGTTATTGTTTAGCATTTTTGTGAGCCGTGGTTGCAGGGATAAATGACGGCGTACAAGAATCTAACTATAAAAATCACTTATTGGGTGTGTGTTTAATACGCTTGATGGCGCTTCTAACATATTTATTTAAATATTTCGTGATAGTTGTTATTGTTTAGTATTTTGATGGCCGTGTTTGCACACATAAATGACGGCATACAAAAATTAAACCTTAAAAATCACTTATTGGGCTTGACGTAAATATGCTTGATGGCGCATATAACATATTTATTTAAATATTTAGTTATATTTATTATTGTTTAGTATTTTGATTGCCGTGTTTGCACACATAAATGACGGCATACAAAAATTGAACTTTAAAAATTACTTCTTGGGCTTGCGGTTAATACGCTTGATGGCGCTTCTAACATTTTTCTGCAGAAAAACCACAATAATCGTCAGAAAATCTATATTTTAAGTAGTAGAAATATATGTAAATTGTTTGCTGCCTTACGTATATTTTAATAATAATAAAAGGCAATTTCAACAAGTTTTTATTTTTATTTTTGCTTTATACGTATTTCTACATTATAGTTTAAAGGCTATTTTGACATATTTTCGTGAATAGGGTACTACTAGTCAAACTAAAAGCCAGGAGTTTTCCGATTCTAGTTACCTTCAATATTTCCTGATATTTGTTATTGTTCAGTATTATTGTGGGCCGTGTTTGCTAACACAAATGACGGCATACAATAATGTATTTATAAAAATCCCTTATTGGGCATACTGCTAATAATTTTGATGGTCCTTTTAACATTTTTTTGCAGAAAAACGACAAGAATCATCAGAAAAACATCTTTTAAGTAGTAGAATTTCTGGTTCAACATTACTTTAACATATTGTATTGAACGGTGTACTAGAAATCGCTCTGAAAGGCAACAGTTTTCCAATTAATAGCTTCTACATAATTCTAGGCGCCTCCAACATTTATTGATATTTGTAATTGTTTAGTATTTTTATAAAGCGTGGTCCCCGAATTAATTGGAAGCATTCAGCGGTGTAGCTAACGAAATCGCTGATCAGACCGCGCTTGAGCGGTTTCAGTTTAACGAATTTAATATTCAAGCATATTAAAGGGGGTATAATTTTAAAATTAGCCTAAAGTTAAATGTTGAGCTTGCAATTTACCTGAATGGTAGAAAATCTAAAATTTGCTAGTTTTGAGATTGAACGTAAATAGAAAGGAACAAACTCTATTTGCTATTGATTCCGGGAGCAAATCCGATTCGCATTCTCGATAACGTTTGCAATTTAAAACTAAAACCACAATTTTCGCTGTGTTGTTCTCATTGTAGTGCATCGATTGCGAAGGGAAGATTCTCCCGATATTACGTTCTGCTCACTGATACCCAAAGCTATGTTCAAGGTGAATCGAATGGCAGCGTAAGGTGGAATTCGGTAGGCTTTGCGGTAATAGACTGCTTGGGGTGCTTTAATTACAGTCAACTCATCCTTCCCTCACTCCAACGTTCGAAGATTCGCGCTACACCCCGAATTGAGGTCTGGAGATATCATTGATAAATGATAAGTTCACAAAAAGAATTGTGATCCCGCAGGGGATTTGGAAATCAATTTAGAAGCAAAATTAACATTAAAATTTCAATTTGTTTGGCTAAAATTTACATTTCTTAAGCTTTGTTGCAAATTTGAAAGCCTTTTGCCCCAAGAAAATTTAATAAACAATAGACTTATAAAGTAGTTTTGCATTTAAAATCAGTTCCTTGCGCGCAATTTACGTTCGGGCTAATAAATTAGACTTCCCCGCCGAACAAATGTTACAATTTGCACAACTAAACTAGAAACAAAGTAGGCTTTGAAGTTTTAAACTTGAACAAGCAAACTTTCACAACGGGTGGAAACAGAATACGTTCATGGGTGTTAACTAGGATTTAACAATTAGTTAAAGTGTTGAAGTTCTGTCGTAATTGGCTGATTCGTGTTCTGTTTGTAAATTGCTAAACCGGTACTACTTTATAAGCTCGACTAACCTAAAGCTGGCAAATTTACAAAAATAAAGTTTCTCGCCAAAGTAAAGCTTTTATTTGCAT
The DNA here is from genome assembly GCA_014611495.1 of Limonius californicus. Taxonomy (NCBI): domain Eukaryota; kingdom Metazoa; phylum Arthropoda; class Insecta; order Coleoptera; family Elateridae; genus Limonius; species Limonius californicus. The sequence continues at coordinate 1,545 of JABXWE010015897.1, read as the reverse complement.
GAGAACTTTCAGCAATTTTAATTACTAATGAAAGCATAACTCTGCACTTCAATTTCAAGATGGTAACAGGAATTGCAAATGAGTAACTAGGTATTTATTTTCTGCTATAACAAGGAAGAACTTATGTAGAACAGGAACACCAATGATACATCAACGTATAATCAACGGATTCTTCAATAAAGATGAACAACACAAGTGTTTCAACTGAATGCCCTAGATTCTGACATTTACTGTAGACAGCTGTCAAATTACAGGTCAGATTTCTACTGTAATGCATCTACAGTCCGAATTACTTAAGCGTCTTCGGTACAACAAGGTCTCAAATATAATGAACGTATACCACCTAATTGCTATGATTTGCTTTGTTTACTGTATTGTGTTTACCGGTTACAGCGATCCTTTGACTAAAGACAAATTAAATTTAAATTTTATTATTATTTCTAGCTAGTATTACTTAGAAAATATGCAGCTACAACCAACATATCTGTAAGTTATTAAACTAAAATAAGAAATTATATATACTGCTGTGAGTTAGGGGGGATAAATAATCCAAATGCCCCACGTTACGGTGATAAAATTTGTTGCTCTATGTTGTCCCCTTATTAAATGTAGTAATATTCGTAGATAGGGATAAATAATCTGCTATATGTACACAGGATAAAATAATGCACATATAACGTTGTGCCTTCAATGACATGTACAAATCGACAACAAATTACATATAATAGACTATTCACACAGCACTACCTTTTAAATGAGACTCTTATAAAAACCAAATACGTAATTTCTTAAATAAAAGCAAAGTAGCAAATTTAGATGAGTTGAGAAATTAAATGAATTTAAATACCTTTCAAGAACCTTAACTGTCATCAGCAAATAATATTTATCATAGTTACACGTTGGAAATATTTTAGTGGAAGATCGGATCATATTTATAAACTTGGTAAGTAAACACGGTGCACATAAAATTTACTTTATTTCAAATTTGACGTTTGTCAACAAAACAAATGTTACAGACAGTGTTAATATGTACAAAATTGGTTAGGAAACCTTCAACAGTTCCCCGAAGGATTTTCATGGAAGTTACGGAAGTTTATTAGGAAGTGACGCTCTTTTTCAGAATTTTCCTTTATTACCTGTCCTGAAAAAGCTAGCGTTGTCATAGCAACTTACATAACATTCAAATATTTTAACAAAATCTAATCTAGCTCGACAAGCTTTACTTGTCATCTAGAAAAACTGACCAATCAGAGAGCAGGAAGGAAAAATTACAAATTTGAACAAAAAAATCTTATAAACTAAATAACTTAATGATGGATGGGGCCAAACTAATTAGATATTTGACATTCTCATAAAAAAACAGATCTTTTAGGACCAAACATGACCCATCCACTATAAAAATTACCCTAAAAATTATAAACAAATTCGATACATTATCGATACACAAACAAATTAACATTAAACTTTTGAAAATCAACGTTAACCTATCCTAACATAATAAGACTATCTTTTTTAAAACATTTTAACAGGATCTAAACACTTAAA
>JABXWE010015896.1:0-29575 GCA_014611495.1 Limonius californicus | reverse complement strand
AGAAATATTGTTTTTTTTTTCTGACAAAACGACGTTTAGTTCTTTGGGAGTAGTTTAAATGGGAAAAAATGTTAACATTTTTTTTGGAAATGATTTGGCTCTACTTTTAGAAAACATTCCTCTTAATGTCAAACAGCTTATGCGGTTTGAAAATGACGAAACACCTGCCCACTTTGATAGCATTGTAAGAAACTATCAAGATTAAACTTTCCATAACAGATTAATTACACGAGGTGCAACTCATTTTTGGCCTCCGCGTAGTCCGGACTTGACGCCGTTAGATTTATTTTGGTGGCATAAAGTAAACAACGACGGCTACGAAACTCCCGTAGAAACTTAGGAAGATTTACGTGAAACAATTATTGAATCATGTACGTCAATCACACCACACACGCTAATTCGTGTAGAAATTGTCTTCTGCGGAGGATTCACTTATGTGAACAGGTAAGGTGGACGGCACTTTGAACATTTATTACATCATTAATTAGTGTTTTGGTTTCCTTTTATATAAAATATTTTTCTTCTTAATTTTTTGTTGAGATATTTTTGTGATGTTGGCTTTCCCTATGTTTGATTTGTTTAAATTATAAGAAGCAAATATTGTCAATGTACCAATTGCAAAACTGCATCTTATTTATTAGTAAATAGTTTCATTGTAGTTTCTTAATACATCCAATGTAACTACTTAGATTTTTATATATTTTCTTAATATAAAGTTTACTAAACGATACCTTTGCAATACAAACAGCTATAATGTGTATATAGCCACTTTACTTGTTGCAAGATCAAGTACTCACCCGAAACAAGTATGCAGCTCAAATAAAACCTGTAGAAGCTCAAATATATCTGTCTGAAATGGTGACTATTATTTGAAACTATTAAGATAGTGCATTGAAAATGATATAAGACTTACAACTTCTCTAGTATAAAGTATAATTCAGTAGAAAAAATATAAAAATTTATGTGTATTGATTTACTTAATAGATCGTTGTTAAATTTTACCCAAATCAGGACAATCTATTTTTCTGTTAGAAAATTCATAATTTCCAGAAATATTTGTGACTAGCTACAACCATCAGTTAGAAACCAGTGATGTAAACGAAAAGCAAACTGTACCCATGTAGGAACTTACAAGGTATGAAAAAGATCGTAGAATTAACCAAAAATTTACTAAGTACCTTAATTTCCGTATGGGAAGTCTTGTATTCTTTTCTAGTATCTCCATAACGCTTTCAGAAAAATTAACTTTCTGTCTGTGGTAAAATATAGCCACTGTTGTAATTGGATGCTTTATACACCACATAAAATGGTAAATATGTAATAAAAATGTAAATACGTGCACATAAATTTCCAACATTTTCCAACATCCTTGAAACTCTTCGCAACCGCCCAGTCAGTGACGACACTTAGGTGTTGTTTATATGGAAGATATTTTTAGATGCTTTTCAAGGCTATAAACAATTACGATAATAGCTTTCTTAGTGATTAAACACATTAGAGTGCTTATATTATTAAATGCTTACAAAGTAATAATAGGTAAAATAATACGAGCATTTTCACTCCCAAACCACCACAAATACGTTTTTTCCCATAATTTCGTAGATATTCCTTTATTAGAAATCAATGCTCGTTAACACTCCAGATCAACTTCTGAAGAAGCAATTTTTCAGTAATTAATCATCATCTTACTGTAAGTACCACCGCTAGTTTGTTGCTGAATCCATCAATCACCAACCTTTTCAGTGACGAGGGGAGCTTTTTCGAACGCCACAAACTTCCACAGAAGTAAACTCGGTTATCAAAATTCTTCCCAAACTTCTCCTTCTGCAACGTATATATTGAAAAGTTTGTATTGGGATTCATTCGCACATTCCGATTCGGTGCATGATTACAGCTTTGAAGTTGCTACTGAGTGTTGCTTTCGTGGTGAGGAGTGCAATTACGTTGGGGGCAAAATAGGCAGCAATAGCTTTCACCTTCGTCAGAAAGTTCCCTTAGTATGTTTCCTCGTTATACACCCCCTTTGTTAGACGCAGACTGTGTCATGCTTTGTGTTACAATATTTCATCATAATAATTATTATTATGATAGACTACCTGAGCTCGATCTCTACTAATTAATTAGTGTCGAGATTTTATGAAGATAAGTTACATTGCTGCGGTTTAAAATTAATGCTGTATTATATAACTTCTGGATGTTTGTTATGGCCAACAACTAGTAGCCTTTGGCCACTAGCAAATTAATACTCTCATAGTATAAACCACCACTCAAGCTCCTAACTATCTATTACTTTTAGGGTAAACTGTATAAATTTATAGATATTATTTGCTTTAGTTGGTAACTGGTAGTTTGCGAGTACTGCTGAATTCGTAAACTAGTTCAGATTTATAAGAAGCAAATACAAGCTTTATTAACAAATGCAAACATAAATTAATATAAACTCAATTGAGTAACAGAAGAAGCAATCTCCGAAGAAGCCATAGGCCCTAAGAGCAGTTTTTTTTGAGAAATATACTCTCTAATTTCAACTTATTCTTTCTTTTTGTTGACATTGATTTTAAATCATTTACCACTGTTGTGAAAGTAAACAATTTAAAATTTCTAAGGAAACAGATGTGATGCGTTATTTTCATTAAAAATAAGTTCTAAATTTTTAGAAACTTATGTGTGTTTATCTTCATTAAAATTGACACATATGTTTCATATTTTTCACTCGCACTGTATATTACAACTACCACTAATTATTAAATTATGTTCTAATGTTGTTCATATTTCCATTTTATGCTTGAAACCCTTTGTTTATTTTATTCTATAGCAGAGTCCCTTTGTTCTTCTACTAAATCCTAATCTCGTGTATGCTCTTTTTCTGCTCTCTGGCCACAATAGCGACCTGTTTCGTCGAACGTTCTAAATACACCCGCCATTACACATTTAGTAAAAGAAACGAAAGGTGACAATGTACAGGATTTACAGAAAAGGTGGAAAACTACGAATGAGAGACGGTGCTTGAGAATGCTGCTAATGAGGAAGAATGAAACTAGAAAGAACGAGAAAAAACAATTCGTATGTAAACTCGTATGGACAAAGGAAGAAGATGTATGAAAATAGGTTTCAGGAAACGCACAATAAATCCCCTTTTTATATATCCCTCTGCCTTTTCTTTATCAGCATATATCTGGCATACTTCTCCTTTGTTTCTAGCTGTATTTTTGTTCCTACCGCCCCTCTTTCATAGTCCTCTTGTCTTCTTGTACCACATCCACCATTTGTTCTATTTCTAGTTCTCTTCTTCCTTTCCTGTTTACCTTACTTTCATCGTCAATATTCATCTCATTCTCTCTATCTATTTAATGTTTTCCTAATGCTTCTTCACCCTCACGCAATCACCTTAAGTGGGAATCTGTATTCCTTCGCTCCTTCCTATCTTCTTCCTCCAAATTCTTTCCAAAAGTCGTTTTTTCTTTTCTATCTTTATATCTGCATAATAGCAATGTGTAGTTTAACTATTCCTTTACCATTTATTCATAGCTTATAGCCTCTCTTCGCATATCACTCCTTCTATTACTCCAGTCCAATCACATCTGTTACCTACTTTCCTCCAGTTTCTAAATTCTTCTTCCCATTCTTTGATCTGCATCAGCATGTTTTGGACTAACAATCTTTTTATTATTACTATTTCCTTTACCACCTATTTATATCTTATAGATTTCCTCGGATATCACTCCTTCTATTACTCCAGTCCAATCACAATTGTTATCAACTTTCCTCCAGTTCCTGAATTCTACCTCCTCTTCCTATTTATTACCCTTCATCATCATGTTTTAGACTAACAATATTATTTCTTTTCTATAATTTCTCTAGTCGTACGTTTTTATTTTGCTTCGATCACATCTGCTACCTCTTCCGCCAGTATCTAAACTGTCTTTCTTTATTATCTTGTCTCCATTCTACATCATCATCTGTTCCGCTGTCGGAATTTATGGTCTTCTATTTCTACTACTTTTTTCTTCCCACACAAGCACATCTTCCTTCTTCGTATCCTCAACCCCAAGCGTATCTTTCACACCCATAACCCTATTCGATTTTTTAAATGTTGGCATGAAATTAAACGGTGTTTCTTTCTCATTTGTTTGTCTATTATCCGCATAGTATTCTTATTTTTCTCCTAAGCATCACAGTCGTGCATTCCTTTATACTTCTTTTGCTCCTATCAGTCATTACAAGAAATATATTAACTATTAAAACATCTCCCTCCTTATGATCAAATTAACATATTGCTGAAATGGACACGAAATATTTCTCATCTTCTTATTTCTTTTCTTCACTGGCTTCTACCTCCACCGTTTTTTATGTTATTTTCTTCTGACGATCCCGTATCTGTTTTCAGTACTTTTATATCTCCAAAATGACAATGTACAGTTTCAAGTGGGACAACGAAAGTAAATATTTCTTCTATAATATCATTGAGACCACATTTTATATAATAGTGTAAGGTTATAGTCTACATGTATACAATGTTGTGTCCAATTTTTATGATACCGATTTTCAAGAAATTTGTTTCTTCGGTCAGAATTGAGGTAAGGCTGTATTTCTTGTAAAATCTGAAGATGCGCAATCCCTCTTTTCTTCCTACCGAATTTTCTAATTTTTGGCGTCCCATTCCATTATAATTTCCCTTTGCCGCATCCTCTTCCATTGTTGCTTGTGTATACTTTTTTCCACACCTTCATACCTTCGTTTTTTAATGACTACTCTTCTAGCTCTGTCTTTCGCTCGTCCACTGTTCTGTATTATCAAAGTGGGGTAAGGCGATATTACATTTCCGTATTATTACTTCTGTTTTTTTATATCTCGTATTTGTTACCTCCACTCTATTAAGAAACATCATTTCCCTCTTAGGCTTTCTTCTTCTCTAAATCTTATTCGTGACTATTTTATATTTCTTTTTCCTCTTATCCAGTTTTCTCAGCGATCTTTGATGCCATATTGTAATTCAATCATCCTGGCTCATAATTTCTAATCTGTAGTTTCTCTTCTCCAGCATTATATCTACGTTCTATCTTCCTCCTTCATCCTCCTTTTTTTAAATATCAATGTATGTTATAAAGTATTTTGTAGAGTTACCTTCGCAATTAAGTCCATTCCCTTATTTGTTACTTTCCCTCCGACACATTCTTTCTATTTCTTACCACCCAGTCTTTTCGACTAAATTTTTTATTTTTTCTGCTGTTCTTTCCCGTGTCTACTCCCATATATCCCCTCTTTTGTGTCTATTTCTAAAATATCAAAATGATAATTTTTCTATACGTTTAAGTGTACGCTAATGATCAATTTGCTTACTGAAATTCGTTATCGTGTGCCTTAGTATCTATTCTCGGTCTTCTAATTTTTCCATGTCCACATCTTCACTACTGCAACTGGTAGTCGAAATTTAAAATGCAGTTAATATTTTAACTACAAAAACAACATCATTAACACGTTGTATTATAAAGTATAAAGAGATAAATGATGATTTTTGAAAATAAACCAAATAAAAAAAATATTTTCCTGCTACCTGACCGCGAAGATAACTTTCCAAGGAAATTTAGCAAATCTCGGGTAGCGTACGTACCTATACAATTCGGGGCGACAATATAGTTTTATTCGGAAAACCGTCCACGTCAGCTTAACTTTAAGCTACATAAATTCCATCGGTTTATTTCTCAGAATACATTTTGCCCGTCTCCGAGGCAATAAAACTCTGGTTATTGGATTTTACAACCTGCGCTTAACCTGCACTAGCAATCTGCCGGACTGATGCAATGCTCCACATCTGCTTTGAGGATAAAATACACAGGAGTAATTTAATCATATTGTTTAGCCAAGACTGTATAAATCTGATCCTTGCGCCACCTATAAAAGCGATGCCCTATTTCGCTCCAAATTGATTTGATTTCGCTATTTAAGGTTTACTGGAGCAGCGGGGCAGTGCAACCCAAATTGAACTTCGGAGCTTTAGCTCCGAAATAGTCCTTCGCACACCGGGCCGTAACTGAGTTGATTTTTGAAAATTTAATAGGGTGTTTGCGTCAAAGCACTTGCAACAAAGCTCTCGTAGGTGCTACAGCTTTCAAGTTCGTGACACAATTGAGTCGGGACAAGTAGACATACTGGCTGCTTTGCACAGAGGCAACTTAATGTATCTAATGGGGACTGCATAACTTGATGCATCCACATGTGCTTTGAGTCTGCCTTCACATGTACATGTTCACTAAGTACCTTCAAAAATAGCATCAAAATTATATTATTTATGGTATCAAAAGCTTCTGTATGTTAGACATCAACTAGAAACGCATTAAGCGACGCTTTGAAACATTTTCTGTAGAGCGATTTCACGAACTTCCTTTTGAATATCTTTTCGACTTTCTGGAGCTTTGAAAAGGGAGATCATTTTGCACTTAGCTACAAGTATAGAAGGACAGTACCTCCTCCTAAACAGCAAGTTAAACATTTTACAGATTAAACTGTACGTTCAAAAAATTCTTGTAAGCTGGACAGCTTATTGAAATTTCAGACAAATCACCATTAACGTGCTTCAATCTACAGCAGCAGCACAAATCCAATCCAGTAATTATTATCTCCTTCTGAAGTCCTATCTTTCCGATACAAACTTCTCAGTTACACGTAATGATAGCGTATCTAACCATTATTCCATAAAATCTGGTGTTCTCCAAGACAGTGTATTTGAACCAATTCTCTTCTTGAGATATAACTCAAACGGAAAATACCATGATTGCCACATTCGCGAACGGTGCTGCTATACTATCAACAGATGCTGATCTAATACAGCTAATATTCGCTCTAGTCTTACGCAAATAGGTTTGTTAATTTCATTCCGAATACGTAAGATTGCATAAAGTAGAGAATAAATCAGAAAGAATAACTTAGCATTTTAACCATTTTTATCAGTTAGATTTGAAATAAGAGAAGAGTTCAATTTGAAGTTTGCTTCAATCTACAACAGCGGAATAAATTCCATCCAGTAATTATTACCTCCTTGTGAAGTCCTACCTTACCGGTAGAAACTTCTCAATTATACATAAGCATGCCCTGTCTAAACATTATTCCATAAAACTTAGTGTTCCCCAAGCCAGTGTACATAGATCCTTCCTTTACTTGATATATACAAGAGATATACCTCAAACGGAAAATACCCTATTTGTCACATTCGCGGACGGTACTGCTATATTATATACTATATACTGATCTAATATAGCTAGTATTCGGCCTAGTTTTCGCTACTCATATATTTTTTTAATTTCATGCCGAATACGTCAGATGGCCTGAAATAGAGAAAAAATTATTTAATTTTTTCTTTGGAATGAGAAAGGAGTTCGATTTGAAACGTGCTTCAATCTACAGCAGAAGAATAAATTCCATCCAGTAATTATTATCTCCTGCTGAGGTCCTATCTTACCGGTAGTAACTTCACAATTAAACATAATCATGCCCCATCTAACTAATAACCCTTAAAACTTGATGTTGCCCAAGGCTGTGAAACGTATACGTAAGATTGCATGAAGTAAAGAATACATCAGAAAGAATAACTTAACATGTTAACCATTTTTACTTGGAATCAGAGAAGTGTTGGATTTGGAACGTGCTTCAATCTCCAGCAGCAGAATAAAGCCCATCCAGTAATTATTATTTCCTTCTAAAGTCCTATCTTACCGATAGAAACTTCTCAATTAAACTTAATGATGCTCTATCGAACCATTATTCCTTAAAACTTGGTGTTCCCCAAGGCAGAGTACTTGGACCACTTCTCTTCTTGAGATATACAAGAGAGATACATCAAACGGAAAATACCATGATTGTCACATTCGCGTACGGTACTGCTACACTATGAACATATACTGATCTAATATAGATAATATTCGGTCTAGTTTTGGTTGCTCATATATTTTTTAAATTTCATGCCTTGTACGTCAGATTGCCTGAAATAGGGAAAAAATCAGAAAGAATAACTTAACATGGTAATCATTTTTATTAATTAGATTCGGAATGAGAAAAGAGTTCGATCTGAAACTTGCTTCAATCTACAGGAGAAGAATAAATCCCATCCAGTAATTGTTATCTCCTGCTAAAGTCCTATCTTATCGATAGAAACTTATCAATTAAACATAATCATGTCCTGTCTAACCAATATTCCATAAAACTTGATGTTCCCCAAGGGTGTGTACTTGGACCCTTTCTCTACTTGATATATACAAGAGATATACCTTAACGAAAAATATCATGGCTGCCACATTCGCAGACGGTACTGCTGGGCTGTCAACAGATATTGATCTATATATATTTGGCCTAGTCTTGGTTACTCATATATATATTTTTTAATTTAATACCCTATAAGTAAGGTTGCATGAAGAAGAGAATACATAAAAAAAAATAACTTAACATGTTAACCATTTTTATTTGGAATCAGAGAAGAGTTCGATTTGGAATAATTATTACCTCCTTCTAAAGTCCTATCTTACCGATAGAAACTTCTCAATTAAACATAATGATGCTATATCTAACCATTATTCTTTAAAACTTGGTGTTCCACAAGGCGGAGTACTTGGACTACTTCTCTTCTTGAGATATACAAGAGATATACCTCAAACGGAAAGTACCATGATTGCAACATTCGCGGAGGGTACTGCTATACTATAAACAGATACTGATCTAATATAGCTAATATTTGGTCTGGTCTAGTCTAGTCCCATCCAGTATTATTATAATTACTACCTTAGATTACACTTGGGCCAACAGTTAACTTGGCATGTAGATATAAAAACCAAACTAACACAGCTAGATCTCAAGTATCGACATATGTCTTGGTAGAAAATCCAAATTATCAATCAGAAATAAACTGCTATTATATAAGACCATCTGGTTCTATAGACTCCAGTTAAGGAGATGTGCTAAGTCAACAAGATACAGCTCATGTAAAGGCTTCAATCAAAAATGCTTCGAGCGATAGATGGATAGAGGGATAGGCATTTTCCGTAAAGCGATTTCTTGAATTTCTTTTTGAATATATATTCAACGTTCTGGAGCTCTGAAAAGAGATACATTTGTACTTACCTACAAGTACAAAAGGGCAGTATCTCTTCCTAAAGATCGTTTTTATTAATCTTTAAATCAAACAACAAAGTATAATAGTTTTATAGAATTAAACCTACGTTTAAAAAATTCCTGCAAGCTCGATAGCTTATTTGAATTTTCAGACAAGTCTCCAAATATTTTAGAGTTATTGATGTAAAGCAGATCTCTTTATCATTTTATGTGCTGACAGTAAATATTTTGCCCGAGTCTTGGTTACACAAACGTTTTTTGAATTTCTTTCCGGATACGTAAGATTGCATGAAGTAGGGAGATAAATCAGAAAGAATAATTTAACGTGTTAACCATTTTAAATCAATTCGATTTGGAATGGGAGAAGGATTCGATTTGAAACGTGTTTCAATCTACAACAGCAGAATAAATTCCTTGTTTTGAGTTGTGGATGTATTCTCTATTTTTTCGCGGAATTCTTTAGAAGAATGAAATCTGATCCAATTTCTGATGTCAACAAACTAAAGAAAAACACACAGCTTAAGAAATTATTGAAAAACCTAACGGAGAAAAGGAACAAAGAAAAATATACCAAACCGCAATAAACTTGTGTCTCCGATAATGGCTGGGCGTTAGTTTTGAAATGTCAGCTTATTCTTTGCGATCAATACGAAAAGAATCAAATGCTAGCATTTAAAGTTCAGTCGCACTACTCCGCGACCTAATACGGATTCGGCTCCGTATCATAAAGCGTTTTGTAAAAATAGCAATGTTCCATGCAGAAACATCTTGTTTTCCCAAATTGGCAATCTTCGAACCAGATGACTAGCATTATCGTCCGTTATACCTTTTCCCAAACACGGAAAACCCCGCATGAATGTAAAATATCTATTTCTCTTTCTGAATCCGCACTTCATGAAAATGAGTACAAAGATTTAAACACGAATGAGGCCAATTACTAAAAAAGATCGTAAACTGCCAGATCTTACGCCTTTCGTAAATGTTCTTCCACATACAGAGTGATTCACTAACCCGCCTCGTGATATCCAAATAACTTATCTTAAATAAAGTACCTACTCTATTTTCTGAATTTAAAATTGAATATTTATCATCAATGCTAGCGTTGTATTAAACTTCTAATATAACATAACTTGTGTATAACTACCCAGCAAATTGCCTAAGCAGTTTGTATATGCCCATACACCATAGATATCAAAGCAGTTCATAAAATAGGGCTCTATCATGCAAATGTTACTTTGATGTCTGTTAAATAATTTAAAATTCATAATTTATAAGAAAAGTAATAATAGTTTCCAGATGTAATACAATTACAGAATTTTATGAACCTCTGTTAACAATATTTTACAATTATTAAGCATCTAGACCAAATTTTCTATTGTTATTTATGAAACCAGCTTACTTACTTGCGATCTTGGTTGCATACCACATTAAACGCTTACGTAAATCACCTTGTATAACAATCTTAATAACACAAGTTTTATATTAAGAGCTTTGTTTATTTTTATTGCAGCTTGTTATATTCCTTTTTTTTTCATGCGTTTCCGCACTACTCCACCGAGACCCCTTGTTATATTCCTGAAGGGATGTTAGAAAACCAACTAGAAATATAGAAATATCGTAGCATTAACTGTTTATGTAGATTTTAAGTAAAATTATACTTTGCCTTATGTATTAACGTTTTCCCTAACACGGAAAACTTCGTACGAATGTAAAATATCTCTTCCTCCTCTGTAATCCGCAATGAAAACAGATAGAAAATAATATACGAATGAGACTTATGAATAAATACATAGAGTAATAGACCTTAACACTTTTTTGTAAATGTTTCTTTTTAATACACGATGATTCACAGAAATATCTAAACACCTGATAGTATATGCAACCCAAATAACAAATGTCAACGTAAAAATACTTGTTATCTAAATATTACCAAGAATTTAATGAATGAATACTTCAGATGGCCAATTTTCTACTTACACGAAATACATACTTTAATACACCAAACGTTTAAAATTCGTAAGATCGCTATATCCGCGAAAATAGTTTCATACAATTTGTGTGTAATACTGGGCGATTCGTTGGAGATAGGAGCCTACCATTCAATAAATAGGCAACCAATAATACATATCACAATATACGCTGATATCTAAATTTTAAGTGGCAATAATTTGAATCAGGAATTGGTTTTTGAAATGTATATTGTCTTTTTACCTAACTTTTAAATAAAGTAAGTGAGAACGAAAACAGCAAAGTCTTATTGATTAATACTTTAAATGTTTCAAATATTATAATATTAAAACTTGGTTTGACTTAAGTGAGCTATAGTTACGCCATTAAACTGCTAAGCATATCAAACTCTGATACAGATTACCGTCAGTAATAATTTAGATATCCGAATACCTTCTGATATGCAATTTCTGTTGCCTAATTTTTTTTAGAATGGTAGAGTCGTACTGTCCCATAGTCATTTTGTTTTAGGTTTTAAATATTCCCACGCGAAACGTGAAGAAAAAACAGACACTCTTGATTAACACTGGTTTTAAAATAATATTCTTTGATCAAACAGAATTGTGTTCCATCTCTATAATACAGGGAATTAAAACAATTTTAATAGTCAACGTGTCAGTTTACAGTTTGATATTCAGTACTTAAAGTTAAGCAACGATCGGCGCGATGCCCACTTAGATAGGTGACCGAAACCTGCGCTCACACACTGCAACCCGCGGTACCTCGGAGTTATAAAACCGTAGGTCCCCCTGGGTTAGTGCAAGCAGAGTGCGGAAATGCCTCCAGGTCTCCCCGCAATCTTTTTCCATACGCAATTTATTTTATTTAGAGTCTGATATACAACTTCAATTTACAATTTTTAGGAGAAGCAACTTTTTACGGAAGTGGGTTGCATATTATACTAACCACGATATACGTTTCTTAAACCACTCTGTATATAAAGTTAATTAACCCGAATTTATAATAAAACAGCTGGATCTATTTTCCCCAAAAACGTTGCTAAAAATACACGTACAAATTTAAAGTAAACTTCCACTAACTTCATTATTATTTGTTTATTTTATATGATTATACCTTTTATAAAACCCGGAAAACCCTGTAGGAATTTAAATTAGGTATTACGACTCTGGAATACATGTTTCATGAAAATAAGCAGAAAAAATTAAACACGAATGAGGCAAATTACAGAAAATATCGTAAATTGGTAGAGCTTGCTACTTTTCATAAATGTTCTTCTAAATACGGAGTGGTTCACGGAAATATAAACACCTAACAGACTATGCAACTCAAATAACAATAGAACAATTTTTCATCTTATTATCAACCCATATTTAAAAAATTCGTACTTGGGGTGTATTAAATAATATTCTACTACTGCAGTGTCATCATTATCAGCTATGTCATCCATATTCGGATGTAAACCTCCCCTAGATTTCTCCATTCTTGTCGATCTTGTCCACTCTGCATCCAATTGTAAACTGCGTGTCTTTTCACATCATCTGTCCATCTGGATCTCACTTCGTTTTTGACTTCGTGGTCCCCTTTCTATTAGTCTTCGTGTCCAATGGTTGTCTTTCATACTGGCGATGTGTCCCGCCCAATTCCATCTCAGCTTGCAAATACGTTGTACCACACATTTTGATGTTTTTCTGATTTCCACATTTCTTATGCGGTCTCGAATTGTAATGCTCAGGATTCTTCTTTCCATCGCTCTCTATGTAATTCTTAGTCGTTCTAATATGGTGTTATTAAGGGCCCAAGTTTCTGTTCCATACGTAAGTGCAAGTAATATGTATTGGTCGATGGTTCGAGCTTCAAGTGTATTTGGTATTTGTGAATTGAAGACTTTTGTAGTTTGCCGAAACTTGCCCACGCTAACGACTCTCTGCTCGACTGCTCTTCTTTGGCGATCTGCTTTAAAATTATTTTTTGTAATTTCTATTTTCTGTCCTAAATACATATATACATATATATGACTCCGCTCTTTATATTTTCTGGTCTTCTATTAACAGGTTCTCTTGTTTTTCATTTTCGAAGCGTTTGTTTATCAATATTTTGTTTTGGCCATGTTCATTTTCATCCTATCATTTTTGATTTTGAGTTCAATTCATTCAACATTCCTTGTAATTCGTCTCGGTTTTTAGTTATCAAAATTATGTCGTCAGCAAAGCGTAGATGGTTTAAGTTTCCTCCGTCTGTTGGAATTCCTTTATTGTCCCAATTAAGTTCTTTAAACATGTCTCTTCTAACGTAAGTGTGAAGAGCTGAGGTGATACAGAATCTCCTTGGCGCAATCCTCTCTTAATCTTGATTTTCTTTGTTTTGCCTTTTAAAAGGATTTGAAAGGTTGCGTTTTGGTATATATGTTGTATTAGCGTCGTGTATCTGTAGTCCACTCTACTGTTACTTAATGCGTTCAGCATTGCCCAGGTCTCTATGAAGTCGAACGCTTTTTCGTAGTCTACGAACGCTGCCCATATTGTTAAATTGTATTCGTTTGCTTTCTCTATCAATGTCCTCACGGCTTGTAAGTGATCGAGAGTACTATATCCTTTTCGGAAACCAGCCTCGTGGTTGGTATCCGTCAAGTTTATTTGTCAGTCTTTCCGTTATTAGTTTTGTAAAAAATTTTTGATAGGTACAAATAAGAGGCTAATTGGTCTATAGCAGTTTAATTTGGTTTTATCACCTTTCTTAAAGAGTAGAACCATTGCTGCATTATTCTAATCTTCTGGTATTTGGTTGTCACTGATACATTTGTTATACAGTGTCTCTAGCATTTGTAGAAATGGTGTTCCTCCATGTTTAAACATTACTCCTATTATTTTGCCTTCGGCAGGTGCGCATCCATTTGCCATTTTCTTTAGTGTATTACCTATTTTGTCTGTTGTTATTTCTAGGATCTCCTCTGATTCTACATTTACAACCATACATCTATCTTTGTCTGCCTTGGGTAGCGGTGGCTGTGTCTTATAGGGATTGATAGAAATTTTCTATATTTTTATTTATTTGTTGTTTCAATTATTATTTCGTTTCTTTCATTTTTCAGTTTAGATATGATAAGCTTTCCCTCTGCTGTTAATTTTATGAATTTTTTTAAACTGTTTCCTTCTTCCAGTAGTTCTTTGACATTTTAGTTGTTGTAGTTTCATATATCTGCTCTTACCTTTTTCCTTATTGTCTTGTTTAGTTCGGTTATTTGTTCAGCGTTTCTTCTATCTTTATGCTTTAAATGTTTTCTTTTTTCAATTAAATCTAGTGTTTCTTTGGTGATTCTATGCTGCTTCCGCTTTTGTGTCTTTTTTGCAGTCCCCTACTATGAGTAAGTATTTCGATATATCCTTTTTTGTAGCTAAATTTATATCTTCATAAAAATTTTCTTCTTCTTCTTCTTCATAGTCTGTGGTTGGAGCATATGCCTGCATTATTTTAAGATGATGTTGTTTATTTATTTTAATACTTATCATAATCACCCTTCCTGATATATAACTTGGCATTCTACTACCTTATCCGTTATGTTCTTGTTTATCAAGAGCGCGACTCCTCCTATCTTTCTGTCTGTATGGCCACTTCTCAGCGTTATGCACGTCTCCCCGGTTCTCCTCACTTCAGAGAGTCCTATGATGTTCCATTTGATTTTTCTTAGTTCTATATCCAGTTTTATTCTGTTGCTAGTGATCGTATGTTAAATGTGGATACATAGAACATGTTTCTTAGTTTCTTCTTTCATGTGATATTCTTTGTGGAACTTTTGTTCCCCCCCCCCCCCAGAATCCTTGTGGCTAAGTGATTTCTCAGTGTGAGATTCTGATACTAGATCTCTACTCACCTGGGGTATTATAGTTTTAAAATTCGACATTTCATTTCGTCTAGGAGGTTTTTAGCCATAATCCACCGCACTGTCCAATGGTGTTGGTGAGTTTTAGTTCAGCCGCCCAATGTGGAACCGACGCTGTTTGTAGCCGCTCACTCTGGGTCAGGCGCTACCTTTACCACCACAACCATTAAATTCAATAATTGAAAGTTGCTTGAGGTGGCCCCTCACTAGGTTTTGTCTGTATGTTGACACAGCTTACCGGGATGTTGCCGCTGTTCTCTTGCGTAAACAGCTTCTAGGTGCCATAAGTGAGAGTTAGGTATCATTTGGCAACCAGTATCACAGGACGATCCCACATGCAAACCGACAATCCTGTATATAAACGTACTACCCCTAAATAATAACCCCTACATCCCTGCAGTGAAGTGTATATACTTCAATATATATGTAGTATATCAGTTAAATATACTAAGTTTTCATTAATCCGTGTAATTTTTGTAATTGAAATGAAATTACGTTCATGGAATGTGTGTAATGTATTAGCTTTTAAATATTTCTACAGGACACACAAACGCAGCTTACTTAATTCCGGCCCATGAACCATCATTATTAACACTGTATCTAAGGCTAACTTTGTACGACGTTCTTTTCAAAATCTAGTGCAAAATTTATTCAAAACATCTTCTAAAACATCCTACAAAACATGTATGACACGAAGCAGAATATAGTAAACAATTCTGACTATGAGCATACGCAAATAAGCGAAATTACGTTGACACCTATGAGCAAACTTTCAAAATAATCAGGTGACTGTAAATAAAAAAAAATTTAGAATTCTATCAATGTTTTATAATAATTGTTTGCTCTTGTTTACACAACCACAAATCTTGGTAATTTGTTACCGTATATGGTATTATTTTTTTGTGTTTTTGGGTACGTTTTTCCGTGTTTATAAGTTATGTTAAGTGTGGGCATGGTTAGCGTCGGCAAGGTGGCGTAAACACGTGGTAAAATATTTACCATCTGTGATCCTTAACAAACACATCGATACGACGCAGATCTGAACAAAATTCTACATATTTTAGAGCACGTATAGAATTTTGTACAAAATTTTGCACACAGGATTCTGTATAATACGACACAGAATTTTGTAAAATCACTTCATAAAAAATACTTGCCCAAAATAGGACTACGTTAAGAAAATATTGCGTTCTTACTTGATAAATATGTAAAGAAGTAAAGCGCTTTGATAACTCAGAAAACTGACTTTCCACGAAAGCAATGCGATCATAGAATATTATGATTACCGTGTATAACTTAAGGTCTGGATTTTTGAAATTGCTAAAAATCCTTCAGGAAGGAATTTAAATTGTTGTTTATCCAACCAGTTTCTTGTGATTTCAGTTGCGTACTACATCAAACACGTTATATATTTACGTAAATCGTTCTGTATATCAAGTTAAATAATAGGAATCTAAATCCAAAAAGCTTGTTTTTCCATTACAGCTTAAGCTATTCAAAAAGCTTAGTTAAAAAACCTATATTAATTTGAAACTAAATTAGTACAAACTTTTTTATATTATTAGTAAAGGAATGGTTCCGCGAGGACTTTGCAGGCTAAAACAAGACTTTAGTTTTTAGAGATCTGGTCTAAATTGTCTGTAGGTCGTTTGTATCATTCTAGGCAATTTCCCCTGTTGTGCTAAATAAAACAAATTGTTCAAAAAGGGTCTACCAGCTGACAGTTAATTTTAGAAATTTCCACTGTATGCTTCTCTATAAGAAGTGGCATGTGTTGGGCTTTTCTTACTACAAGTTTCATACAAAAAAATCAATTACACTGAAACTATAAACGTCGTTCTTATTCTGTCCATCAAAAGTATTACAGGACTAGCCTGCAACATCGCGCTGCCATTTAAAATGGCAAAAGAAGCGAATTTTCTCTCTTAAATCTTGTTACATTCAGTTTAAGCAAGGAAACATATTTCACGCTTCCATTTCCCGCCATATAAACAAAAATAAAATTACCTAGTCTTGCTTGAAGTTTCAAGCTTTTAGAGAAAATTGTGGAAAAATTCAATAAGTGTGCTGAGGCTGAAAGCGCAAAAAGGGAATAAAAATTAGAATTATGTACGGTGCAGCCACTTAACATACAACTTCGTGTACAGTTGCAACTTATCATTTAAATTTTCTGTTATGGAACAATTCAGATTTATAGGCAAAATCTCGCAGAACTATGTTCGTGGCTGAAATTTTCAACAACGAGGAAAACTAAACATAATTTGACGTTTAATAAAATTCCAATAAACGCTGCAATGACGGGCGTGTTTTCCACGAAAAACTGTCCAACCTCATTAACGAATTTAATCTCATAATTCACGCCGAAGCACCAACAACACCAACATGTTTTGTATCAAACACTACACTTTTATTTCGTTATGGGTCGAAGCTCCAGTGCGAATCCTCGCTAGATATAACATCAACCTGCACATGTCTATTTTTAACCGGAAAGGGAGGCTCTTCAAAACCATCCACTGTGATCATTATTGCCCGGGGATTTTGAACTAATGAGTATTGACAGTTAACACTCTCGATGAATAAACTAAGCGGAAAGAGTCTCTGTTTTTAAATCTCTAAGGTTTTGTTTTATAGAACACATGATCAAGTATCTTGGATCCGCAAAAAGTACATTGGATTATGGATTCTACAAGCGCACATAACGCTACTGCCTATTCACCTGCTAATCAGTTCGAATACAAACACTTAATGCTCGCGAATGTATACAATGACTATATTTCATCAGAACTATTTTAAATAAATGTTAACTCAAACTGCATTTTGTTACGAACAGTTTCTTTTCAGTAACATGTAATCCTTATGTTGATTTTTGTTTTTTTTGTAATTTACACTGCATGTTTACAATCTACTCTCTGTTATATGGAGTAATAAATAAATGTGGTACTTATATGAAAAAATATAATAAAAGAAGTGGACGAAATTGGCATTGAAAATATACATCAAATCTGCCAAAGAATGTGGACAATCACACAACAGCCGGAAAACTGGACACTCTCCACACGTATAGCACTGCACAAAAAAGGCTGAAAGCCTAGCTAACATGGCAGATTCCAGAAGAACAAATGGGATAAACTTTGGACAATACTAGCACAAAAAAGGCTCAAAGCCTAGCTAACAAGGCAGATTCCAGAAGAACAAATGGGGTAAACTATGGACAATACTAGCAGAAATGAGGGTACCAAAACACATCATCACCCTGATCAAAAATCTATATCAAAGCAGTTGTAAAAGTTGACACCCGTCTGTCAAACCCTTGTGACATCAAAAAAGGGGTCAGTCGGGGATGCATACTTTCCTCTCTCCTGTTTAACATCTACGGTGAATATGTAATGAGAATAACCATGGACAACTGGGAAGATGGTTTCACGATTGACGGGATAAAATCTGCCAAACAATATGGCCGGAAAACTGGACACTCTCCACACTTATACCACTGCACAAAAAAGGCTCAAAACCTACCTATCCTGTCAGATTCCAGAAAAACAATGCGGATTTGTGAAAGTAAAATGGACCCACGAACAGATCCTTAATGTAAGACAATTAACAGAAAAAATTAGAGAATATAACGTGCCATTATATCTTTGCTTTATTGACTACAAGAAAGCTTTTGATAGCATAAAATGGGATAAACTATGTACAATACAAGCAGAAATGAGGGTACCAAAACACATCATCACCCTGATCAACAATCTATATCAAAGCAGTAGTAAAAATTGACAACCGTCTGTCAAACCCTTCTGACATCAAAGAAGGGGTCTGACAGGGATGTATACTGTCCTCTCTCCTGTTTAACATCTACGGTGAATATGTAATGAGAATAACCAAGGACAACTGGGAAAGAGGTTTCACGAGTGGCGGGATAAAAGTTAGTAACCTACAATATGCAGATGACACAACTCTCTTAGCGAACACACACACTAAACTGTCAGAAATAGTTGAAAAGTTAGAAGACGTAAGCCATCAATATGGAATAGAAATAAACCACAACAAAACAAGTATAATGACCGTAGACCGGAAGAATGGAAACCGTCCGGGCCTGAGTTTTATATGGGAATACAATACAAAATGGTGACTAACTTTGTGTACACAGGATCAACGATAAGTAATGAAGGAAGTTGCGATTTAGAAATTAGAAGGAGAACACAAACTGCACGCAACAATATGACTAAATTACACAAAGTGTGGAAGGATAAACAAATCACAATGAATACAAGAAAGGCAATAGTAGAAGCACTGATTTTCCCAATAATGATGTATGTTTCAGAAACATGTAATATAAAAAAAGGCCAACAGAAGACGAATAGATGCCTTTGAAATCTGGGTCTGGAGAAGCCTACTCAGAATACCGTGGAACCAATGTATCCGTTTTAGAAGAAATGAACAGCCCAAACCGCCTCTCCAGCAGAATAAATACAAATACAGTAAAATACTTTGGTCACATAAATAGAAGAAACAGTATTAACCTAGAGAGACTAATCGTACAAGGTAAAGTGAAAGGCGCTGGAGCGAGGAGAAGATAGCCAAAACGATGGTCGGATCAAATAAAGACACTAACGGGCAAATCTATTCATGAAGCTACGAGAACAGCTGGCAACAGAGAAAGATGGTGTGAAGTTGCTGGACGAATCCGTAATGAATAAATACACAAGCCGATGCGCATTCATAGGGTCACGATTTTTCTGTCATGAAGAGAACGCAGTAGGATGGATGAAAAAAGGAGAGAAATCATTCAGTGACGATATTCTTACAGTTGCCGTTTGGAGTGATGATAGTCTCTTCGTCTTAGGGTTGTGATAGGTCAGATGGCCACGGTCTCTTCAATCTTCTTGTTACATTTGATGGGTTGATCATCTCTGCCACAAATGTGCTTTCATGTCCCTGTATTGGTTGATATACAGGGTTGACAGTCTCTATATTTGTTCCGCGATAAATTGAATTTGCAGATCATTGTGAAGAATAGTTTAATATTAATCGTTGCAGGGAGTACACGCATACTATTTCGTTTCTGTTATGTTGCATCTGAGTTATTTAAAGTTTGTACGAACATTAAATCTGGAATAAACGAAACTTTGAAAATGCATGGACATCTGTCTTTGCAGATAAGACCAGTGCCAACACTCCCAAATCACAAACTCGGAAGTATTGAATTTGGTTTCATAAATACAGTCGTTGAGGGTATTTTGACTTCTGACAGTATGAAAACAAATAAAGTAAAGAGGCATTTGCAAACAAACAAAAAATATCATGAAAATAAATCTCGCGAGTTCTGTGTGACGAAATTGAAAGAATTAGAAATTAGCCTTTAATACAGTTTCGTCGTTACCTCAAAACGCTCTGCTTGGATCTTATAAAGTTGCACATCGCATAGCCAAGTGCAAGAAACCTTACACTACTGCAGCAGAAAAGGAATCCAAATGCCACGCTTCGAAGGAAATCAGCCCAGTTATACAACGGGTCTATGAGATTACGTAGGAAATATATGCGTTTTTCAAAGAAGAAAATTACTGGGATGCCAAGAATTTTGTTGGCAAACTGTTCATAATAAAACTGGCTTATTAGTTTGAAAAATTAAATATTTTAAACGCCCAGTTGTAACAGTGTAAAACCAGGATAGGAGATATAGGATCGAGAATAGGGAAATAAAAACAGTGGACTATGCCGATGATGCGGTGCTGCTAGCTAAAAGTGAAAACGATTTGCAACGACTACTGTTTAGGTTTAAAACAACAGCGGAAGAAATCAATATGAGAATTTCAACATAAAATATAAAATCATTGACCATCTCGAAAGAACCACTTCGAAGTAAATTATCTGTAGATAATAACACAAGAGAACAGCTTATGACTACTTAGGTGCAAGCACATCCAGCACGAGAAGCCTAAACGAGGAAGTTCGAACACAAGCAATGAAAACGGTAGCTATATCGGGTTACGTACGAGATGTGATATGCCAAAACAAACACATGTCTGTAGAAGGTAAAACACGTATTTAAAAAGCTGCGTGAGGCCCATTTTAACTTACGCCGCCGAAACCATATCCGAAACATTCAAAACAAAACGCATTATGCGAACAACAGAGATAAAAACTCTAAGGTTCATAGCAGGCGTTACCCTACACGAGAGAATAAGGAGCGAAAACATCAGAGAAACCTGTAAAATTCAAGATGTGGTGAGATGGGTAAGAACGCGACGGCGCAACTGTAACGACCATATAAACAGAATGAACGACAACAGACAAGCAAAAATCGTAAGAAAGGAAAGGCCGAACACAAAGAAACTCCAAGGACAAGCCCCAAAACGATGGCATGAAAATTGGACCTAGGACTATATCCTAAATTAATAAGAAGAAGAGGAAGAAGTTGTAAGGAAATAATAATCAGATATTACAATTATCAGATAAAATTAACGGCCTCTCGCGAAAATTGGAACTTTGGTCAAACAAAATACGCAGTGAAGACATAGAAATGTTTATTAATTTGAATACATTTATTAACGATAAGAGACCAAGCCATACAAATGTATGTGTCATTTTTAGATGCAAGGATGTCATTTAAAAACTAGAAATAAAACTATTAAACGTTACTTCTTTAATAATGACCAAATACGAGTGAATAACAAACCCGTTACACCTACAGATTTATCGTTGGAAGAAGAGGAACAATTCGTTGATTTAACAGCAAGTACAGAAAAGAAGAGACAATTTTCATCAACAATCATTACCGAGTTTTGTACTTAAGTTTAATTTGTAAAGTTGGTTCCTCTGCAGTAGCTTGTATAAAATCGAAATGCAGAAACCGGCTCAACAGCAAACGTGAACTAAGAATAGCGATTACTCATTTAGAACCAAACTTAGACGAGTTACGTAGTTCCAAACAGAAGCATTAAAGTCACTAGTTTGTTTAAATAAACTGTTTGGAAGTTTTATGTAATTTTAGATTGTACTGGTAAGTACATTATATACGCAACGTTTTGTAAAAAAAATAATATACTAAACATTAAGCATTAATTTTAAAATATAAATTTTAAATATCACGGCTGTTAATTATCTATTTATAAATATTATTTATTAAGACCAAATCAGCCAAATATCACAATGTTTTATTTTTAGTTGCAATAATTTTGTACATTGTGAAAACATATTAAAAGAGAACCAATAAAAAATTTTACATACATTTTAGAAATTTGTTTAAAACTTTTTTTTCTGTTAATGTTTCGCTAAATTAATTAGCTTTTTCAAAACGAACAAGCATACATTTATTATTAATATCTGAAAAAATAAGCTCGTGAAAGAATTAATAAAACAGCAAAAAAAAATTCAACTGACTCACCTAATAAGATAAAGAACAATTTCCTGTATATTGGTTTGCAATTATCCATAGTCAAATGTGTAAAACACAGAAAAAAAATGTTTTTAAACAAATTTTTAAATAGTATTTAAAATTTTTTATTGGTTCTCTTTTAATATGTTTTCACAATGTACAAAATTATTGCAAATAAAAATAAAACACTGTGATATTTGGCTGATTTGGTCTTAATAAATAATAATTATAAATTAAGCATTAAGTTACGACGTTTTGTATTAGTTCCAATATTACTAATTTTCGTTCTACTATCTTTCTGCTGCGTCCCTTTCAGGACTTTTTTGCCCCCCCCCCCAAGTTTGGGAAACACTGACTTACCGACTTTTAAGATGCCCATCGCTGGCACGGGGCGACGTGTTGACAAAACCTTGGGATTCCCATCTAAATATTGATCGAACAGAGTGTTGCTTAATTCTTCTGATCGTGCAATTGTGCAAACCGGAACCTCAGTGTCGTTAATACTGTAACTAAATAATTAAAAACAACTCAGCGCCATTTCGGTAATGTTGTCCACCGCAAGCTACTACATCATTGAGTTTTTAATAATCGAAACAAAAATATTCTGTTAAATCCCTTTTTCTAGTGCTACCAATACCTTATCGGTAAACTGTTAAAGCCCAACATAAAACAAAGTTAATGGGTCAGAAGAGGAATCTAACACTTCTCTTAAAAATAAACACTAATAATTTTCGCTGCATAACCCTTTAACGAGCCAAATTGCTGAGAAAATTATGCCCAGTACCAACCCCAGCCCTACTAATGAAGCAGAATTTCAGAGCAAGCGGAAGTCTGTAAATGAATCCTAAAACGCTAAAAAGGAGTAAAGGGCAAGATAATTAAAAGATCAACTTAATTTAATACTGGGCCTATAAAAATTCGGTAGTCTCAAATCGATCCTGAAAATTCAAAACAGAAATAAAAAGCCCGGTTAACTACAATGTTGTGCAAGATTGCTCTGTTTCCGGTTCTCTTTACGGGCGTGTAGCGTTTTATTGAAGAGATTTATTATAACGATAAAGAACTTTTTTATGTATTGCGATATAAAGTTGCATCTATTTGCTTAAAGAGCGAAAATATCTTACGAGTGATATTTGAATATTTCAGGAAGTTGTGTTAAAGGAAAATCGCAGAAACAAGAAAAATACTTCATCTCATCTTTATCATCAGACGATAAATAAAAAAGTAAATCAAAAAACAGGAATTAAGCGGGATATATTAAGAAAAATTAAAAAAAAATTGTTTGCTATAATGTGTTTAATTTATTCAGAGCTTTTTTAAACTTGAATTAGCTTTCTAAAACACAAAATTAGTAGCATTTGAAACCCTGGAAAAATATTGTAGTTCATTTTCTCATGGATCAAGTTACTGCCGTTATTCTATTGGCAGTAATACGTGTGGTTGTATTTATGATTGAATCATAACCTAGAATTATCATGTTCTCTTAAAGTTTATTGTGCGTTTTATTACTGTATATATTTATGATTCTTGTTTTTGGTTGACTTTTTCTACGGCAATTCGTTCTTGTGGTATAAGTGTATACGGCGCCCTGAAATTTTATCTGTGAATGTATACAGGGTATCCCAAAACGTACCGGCAATATATCAAAGATGAATTCCAGAACTTATTACAAAAATTACAGCTGTCGATGAAGCAACAGCATCGCTAAAATGGATATAAGTCCGACTTTGTTGTAATGTTTTCTTTTTGTTTTCATACGTTTTTGTAGGTGGAACCCATGCTAAAATGAAGTCACATCAAAGCCTGATCTCACCTGAACGATTATTTTTGGACTTTTCCGTTAGTATGGGTCGAATGTGTCGACATGTTTGGGTCAATAGTCCATATAAACATATGTCCTAAACGTAACCGTTAACAAGTATTGTTTATTTCATAATTTATATGGTTATAATTTTATTTCAACGAATTTTATGAAATAAATCTATTTTTAATACATTTTTATTATTTTATTTACAAGAAATGTTGAAAATTGTAGCCATTGTGTTCGATACACAAAGTCACACGTCGCAGAAGAGATCGCTGCGTTCTTAATATGCTTGCTGGGTTATTCCTAATAATATCGGCAGCCTGCTGTATTCTGTGGCGTAATTCTTGTACGATGTGCACTTCAGTTGCATAAACAATCTGTTTCATGTGACCCCAAATATAAAAATCTAATGGAGTTATGTCCTGCGAACGCGGTGGTCATACTACGGATTCTCCTACTCCAATCCATTTTCCCGGAAAATGTGCGTTAAGCCACGCTCTAACATGAAGACATTGACGTGCTCGTGCCCCATCGTGTTGATACCACATTGCACGTCTAACATTTAATAGCACATCTTTCAGTAAGAACGGTAAAGAGTTTTCTAGAAAATATTCTATTTCGCACCATTCAAACGCTGTGGCAGTTCAAATGGTCCAATCAGATGATCATTAAGAATACCAGCAATGTTTGAACAGGAATTGTAGATATCTTCCTAATAAGCATTCCAAACAGGCAGAATGCCGAAAACAATTTACCACTGGTATCACTGGTAATAAGGCGTGATATGTAGTGGCAACAGGATGGTTCTCTAGCACATTTCCGTATAAATGTTCAGATATGCTCAATCTAACTATCCTGGAAGGTGGAATGACGGCACGATCCTGTGCTATAGCCTCAAAGATCTCACGACTAGGTTCCCCTAGATTTTTTTCTGTGGGGCTTCTTGAAGCATTTGGTGTCGCAAATTCCTGTAAATGACAACCGCATCAACCAAGCAGCAGTACCTGTGTACATTTCTGTACACTCTGTCCACTCTGTAGTTCAATTCCAATGTTTCTATTTTTTTGTCTTGGTTCGTAGAAGAAAATTAATCTGCGGAAATTTCAAGGGGATCAGGGAAGACCGCTACGTGTCGCTTATCGATAAGTTCCGGGACACCCTGTATATTCTAATATGATAAGAGCATTAAATATGCTACACTATAAGATTGCAGTTAAACTATCAAAACATTATGACAACCACTAGAAGGTGTTTTTGAAATTAATATTCATAGACTTGTTCGGGTAAAACATTTCGCACAGTTTCATGTTAACTGTGGAAAAATTCACAGTTCATATGTGATAACTACCTTATACTCGACGTGTTTCCCAGCTTGGCTGTTGTAGTGTAGTTAAATTTCTAATAAGCGTTGACTTTGCAAAACTTCTTTGTTGTATTATATTGTGCTACGCCTGTAAGTGTCCCAGAAGGGCATCTACAAGACAACATAAGGAAAGAAAGCGGGATATTCAAGTATACACATTTCTCTTTATTACTTCTATGGACTTTTTAAATTTGAATCTTCTGGTTTTAACATCGTTATATTTGTTTATTCTTGTAATAACCATAATCGTACTACTTTTATGTGTTCTCCATTTGCACATTAAGCTAAAACAAACAAAATTTCATAAATGAGAATTTAATGTGCATCAGATACAAATTAGATTTTCGTTACCACAAAAAATGAGAATATCTAGTTCATAAAAATGATAAAAATTAAGATGTTTGAGAAAATAGTAATCATATCCACTCGGTGAAAAAGGCGGAGGAAGTTTACGAATGTTCTCTTTATTATTACATTTTCATACTAAAAGTATAGGAAGGTAAAATAGGAAAAATTCATTCCATGTTAGTAAAGAAGGTTATGTTGCTTGTCTTTATAACTATAACTAAAATATTAACGATTTGATAAACTAGCTGAACCAGTGGGCTAGGTTTAACGCTATGTTTAGTAGTTTCTTAAAAAATAACTAATCTGTGCGGAGATTTTCTATATGTAAATTTTAATTGTCCAAATAAATATATGTCTGTTACGATAAGGCGGCCGTGGGCTAGAGGTTAGCGCGTTAGACTTCTACGCTGAAGGTCCTGGGTTCAATTCCCGTGGGTTTTTAACGGTCGTTTTCCCTCGTAAGGCAATGGCAAACCAGCGAGGTATTCTGCCTAGTAAATCTTCTCTGGAGTAGAAGTAGAAGATCGCTACGTCACGTATGAGATGAAGCACTCTACGACGATGATAATAAACAGGGTGTTTTTGTAATGTATCCCCAAATTTTACAGGTGGTTCCGAGAATGAGAAAACTTTATATGAATATGTGTCTTTCCAGCGCTAATTTTTCGAAGCAAAACTATCTTAAAATGTTCGTGTTTAATTATATTTGTATAATTAGTACTATTTGAAGTATCTGGTAGCTGTATGTTGAATTCCGCAACTATGATTTAAATTTGTTATTATTTTTATTTACTATATTCAATTTGAACCTTGCAATCATGTATGAGTAAGCTACTGGGAACACTGTTGAAGCTCAGAGTTTATACAGGAAAGTATTTCCTCGAAGATGTTGTCCTAACAAAAAAACCTTGTCTTCTATCCACCTTCTATTTCAAAAGACAGAGTGCTTTTATTTTATTTACAAGAAATGTTTAAAATTATCTCCATTGTGTTCGACACTCAAAGCCGCCCGACGTAGAAGAGATCGCTGCGGTCTTAATATGGGTGCTGGGTTATTCCTAATAACATCGGCAACCTGCTGTATTCTATGGCGTAATTCTTCTGCATTCTGTGCATTTCAATTGCATAAACAATCTGTTTTATGTGACCCTAAAGATAAAAATGTAATGGAATCAGGTCCGGGAAACGCAGTGGGCATACTACGGGTCCTCCTACTCCAATCCATCTTCCCGAAAAATGTGCGTTAAGCCACGCTTTAACAGGAAGACATTGACGTGCTGGTGCCCCATCGTGTTGATACCACATTGCACGTCTAATATTTAATGGTACATCTTTCGGTAACAAGGGTATAGAGTTTTCTAGAAAATATTCGTAATTCGCACCATTCATACGGTGTGGCAGTTCAAATGGTCCAATCAGATGATCATTAAGAATACCAGCTATCATATTAACACTAAATCTATGTTGAAAATGCGAGGGTCATCTCAAATGAGCATTTTCTGCAGCCCATTCATGAAAGTTATAATAATTATTGATACCATCTCGTGTGAAAGAATCTCCATAGGACCATAAAATGTGGGGTAGATTTTCATTATTTTGTACCCAATTACAAAATCTTAAACGAGGTACAAACCATTTCCTAGAGCTTGAACTCTTTGATGATGATACGTACGTAAGCAAGCACTTCTTATTATTTACCAAACCTGGCTTCTATATATCCCAGTACGTAATGCTATTCTTCGCACACTTAAAGACAGATCTTCTTGTAATCAATCAAGAACCTGTTCATCGTCGTGTATGGGTCTACCGATAACTCCTTGGCCGACTGCATGTCTTGCGTTGAAAGTGCCATGTTCCCTCAGCTGACGATGTGAATTAAAGAAAACTGCACGCATAGGCAGTCTTCTATTGGGATCTTCTACGATATTCTTGTTGTGCTGCTAAAGCATTTCCATGACACAGACCGTAAACATAATGAATATCTGCATATTCTTCATTTGAAAATAACATTGGCATTGTGAATCACTTGTGAATTACGATGGGAATAAGGATACAAAGAACAAAACAATAACTTCAAGATCACAGTAATAAACTGACAAGTTACAAACAATAATTTGTTAAAAACGATTTTCAAATGTTACCAAACAAAAGACAATTAGATCAGTATTTCAGAAATTCGCTGAACTAAAATTTTAGCCACATAAATTATGAAATAAACAATAACTCGTTAACGGTTACGTTTAGGACATATGTTTGTATGGACTTTTCGACTCTAAATAATTACTAGAATTCATCCTTGAAATATTGCCGGTGCGTTTTGGGACACACTGTATATTGCATGACAACTTTGCAATTCTACCATTATTTCTATAATAATTGCAGGTATACCTACTGAATTCATGCAGGAATTTTGAATTATAACATCACAATATTGTAACCAAGCAACCATCAGGTCTACTCTACAAAACACAAATATCTTCTACATAAAATATATTAGGGCTGCGATGTTCAATGGGCTGCGACGAATAAATACTTGAGAAAATCCGGTGCAATTTCGAGCCACGCTTTCACGAGACCCCCTTTTTGCGGAAACTTGTTTAAAAAATAGCCTGTTGTTACAGCCATCTGAATCGTCTTGCTTTTCTGACAAATGACGAAGTTAGAATTACTTTCGTGCGAAACGTCTCTTATCTCATGTTAAATTCTAGTCCATAATCCTAGTTGGAAAGTTTTTGACGAATCTAAACGATTGGAAGAGATCTTGCTAGGTAAACAGAAAAGTTTGAGTTTACAGAGGTATTGAAAGTTGATCAATGAAAAATTTTAGAGCACTTCCTTAAATACTTGTTAATTCTCTATTAATTTCATTCAAGAATCTTATGTGTTTACATCCGTTGAGTGAGCTGCTTCGCACTTTATTCCCTAAATAATTGTGTCCGCAGAACTTGTTTCCATGGATATTTTTCACAGGACTTCAAATGAAGAATTTTCGTAGCCGCGATTCTCTTAATTACGTGCAGTAGAACAATAAAGCGTTATTTACTGAAATTTATTGCAAGGATTCATAAAACTAGGAAGTCGTGAACGGTAAAATGAAGTGCTCGCAGACGCGAAAACGCGAAATGTTTATTTCAAGGACGGATAACGATGATGATAATGGTACAACGAAATTATACAAACATTTTGCCACGCTGGCCTGCTGAATGTTGTTTTAATCTAAGTTCACGCTTGCGGGCTTTTAATGGCGTACCAAAATGTTTATTAAAAAATACATGAAAACATTTTGCATGTACGAAACAAATTTCTTGGTAATTATACTTGATCTTGAATCTGATTTTGGATTTTACAATTGGCTCCACGTTTGACGTTGCCGACTTTACATCATGATTAGCAAAACTTTCGGTAATGATTGGCTGTGAAAAACATAACGTGTTTTACTATTTAATCCGTACAGTTTATAACATTTACTACAATTATTTAATAATTATCCAATTATACTTACTTATACGGGCTGCCTGAATGCCTGGCTATCACCACATTGAAATATTGGTTTTATACACAAAAAATGACTATACTGCAGCGAAATAAAACATTGTGTATAGAACCAGAACTGAATATATATATATATATATATATATATATATATATATATTCATACAAGGTTAATATGACCTCCAAAATAGGTATGTTCTTAACGTAGTCACCTCCAAAATTTCGTTGTCACTTCCGATTTCGGAG
>JABXWE010015895.1:0-18259 GCA_014611495.1 Limonius californicus | reverse complement strand
TTTTTTTGAAGATTTGTATTAAGCATTCATAAAGGAAAAATTCTACCTGAAGCTTTTAAGGCATTTAAAGGACACCCTGTATATATAAATATATACATATAAACTGGCGAGCAAAAAACCGGGCTACGTAAAATAGACCGCATATTTTCAGATTGAACATATTAAAATATTGGAAACTATATTAAAATGCCAACAACTAGCTGTCTGGTGTCATAACAACCTAACCTAAGCCAACCTAAATAGTGGGATCTCATGTATAAAGCTACGGTTTATATTTAACGAAAGAGATTCGACAACTATTAAAAAAAATAATGAATTAAGTAACCCTGAACGAAATAACGCATTCCCAAAAGTATGTTCTTGGAGTTTGCATAGGAAATGTTGCCTTCTCCTGCTATTCAGTAATAACTACTTGCATTCATTTTTATAATTATCTTCTGAATGGTTCTGTGTGGGATGCTGTTCCATTTTTCTGTATGTGCTGTTCTAAGCTCCTTCAAGTTATGGGTATTCGGCTTCTAACGCGTCTTCCAAGCTCATCCTGGACGTGCTCTATCGGATTCAAGTCCGGACTAAGAAAAGACCATTCCATGATAGTTAATTGTACTATTTGAAAGTTACAACTCTTGCTGCATGTAGCGGAGCGTTACCATGCATTAGAATAAAAACACCGCCTATAAATGGATCATACGGGACCACATCTTCTTGGAAGCTGTCTGTCACATATCGAGCAACTGTTAATGAACCTCCATCAACGACATTTAACTCCATGCGTGCGTCGTAGGAAATCCCGGCCCAGGCTATCAAAGACCATCCCTGAAAACTGACGCGATGAGATAAATTGCACGGTGCATAGGTTTCCCTGGTCATCACCATACTCGATTTCCAGTAGTACCAGCTCCGTATAAACAAAGTCTTGACTCATCCGTAGATAGCACAGTACGCCATTGCTCCGACATCTAATCGTTGTGCATTTAAAACTGCCCACTCGATTATTTCGGAGAAGTTTAGACCCTCCAGCTGGCTGGTATGCCTTTAAATTGGCTTCTCAAAATCTCCTTTTGACTATCCATTCTCTAATATTGGTACCACGTACTGCCAATAGACAACTTTTTACCCTAACTGCAGTAGTATGCCTATTTTTCAATACGGACGAAACAATAAAACGGCCATTCCGCTTCTTCGTCTAGATCCTGGCCTTCTACAAAGTAAACCCATTCCCTGCTACCGCCGACACACTCCTTGAACATTGGAACGGCTGATTCCCAAAGTTGCCGCAATATAACGCTGGTTTCGTCCATCTTCAACCAGAGCAATAATTTGTACTGTCTTTGTTGTTCGGTCGTTAATTTTACAGAAATGTATTGATAACATTAATAAACGTCAAATTTAAAATATTGTACGGCATCACAATAATCAACATTAACTTTTAGAATCGATAAAGGAATGAACATGAATTCAAATGAACCAGTCAACATGAACATATGAGATAAATTTTTATTGTTTTACATGTTACTAAGCCTAATATATAAATGTTGAATAGTTGTACACAGTGGTCCGGTTTGTTTGCTCGCCAGTGAATATTAATTCGTGAGAGCGTGGTGAAGCCTGCTTTCAGAGTTTTCATTCTAGTCGCGCTAGTGCCTCTTACTTGAACTAACAACTATCAACGTAGTGGTAACCGGGACCAACGGCTTTGGCGTGCCCTGCGAAAAAGAGTATAGAAAACTTGAATGATTGAAATGAAATGAAATGAAATAAGAAGTTAATCAATCAATATATGGGCGCTGCATCACCGAAAATACTTCCAAAAATTTTCCTTGGATATATAGTTTTTCTAAAATTGTATTCTACAAAAATTAGTTAACAAGCCCGAACACTTTGTGACTTTATTGTACATTCAACATGTGCCCCTGCAGGTTACCACATGAAAAGTACTAAATTATGTTACAAACTTTGTTTATAATAAATAATTCAGCAGAAGAAAAACAATATGTCAAATTCTAGCAGTACCTATTCAATTTCTTGCTGACAAAGTATGAAACAGTTTAAGGAAATTGAAGCTTAAGAAATATTTATGAAAAAATTGAGGACCCTCTCTTCACGTCGCGCTTCCAACAAAAAAAAACTGTCTTTTATGAGTTAGTTGTAATAAAAAGTAATTATTTTTTCAGAACAAATTTGATTTTACCTCATTTCTGAAGACTCGATTTTACTTTATCTTGCTTATACAGTAACAACAACGGAGAGGAGATTGCACAGTCAATCTAATTTCCTTCCGAATTATTTGCTTCTATAACATACCGGGTTATGAAAATCTCATTTTAAAAATAATTTTGGCTCGAATGTTTCCGTATAAATTTCCTCCGGTTGTATATTTTATTAAACCACGCACCTTCAGACGATTTATCTAGCGAAGCCGCGAAATGACTGACAGAAGATAAAATATTTAAAAATATTTCTAGACATTTGCTGTAATAAATGTTTAAAGCTGACTTCTTGTGAATGTATGTGGAAGAAATTGCGCCTTCGTAAAGGTTATTAATATTTCAGGCCTATTCGCAGAACTCTTTTTTTATAGCAAATGGAAGTGCTTACCACATAAACGTTTTACTTCAACTTTTTTAGCTTAAAAACCAGCGTATACTAAACTACTCAAAAATGAATATAACGCATATATGTTTGTAATTGACGGTTAATGGTCGTCTATTATTGATAATTTGAGCAAGCGGCAATGCTTGATGTTAGAAAACAGAAAACAATCGAATCCAGTTGCAATTGTTTAACCATATTAGTGTCACGTGGAGTTTATGTGTTTTATTGAATAATCTTTCCTGTATTCTTAAGACCTTTTTCGTTCATTGCTTTTTTGTTCGCGTGTTACATTTGTCTTCTTAATAATAGACAACAATGTAGAGAAACCATTTAACAATTGAACAACGAAATTTAGCTGTTGTTTTCCACCAAAGAGGAGCCAGGTAGACATTACTGGTATGCTTGGCTTGAACAGTCCATGGAGGACCATAGCCTCCCTCTCGGGTTGCGGAGCCTGTGGTTTTACGGGGGACGGTGGCTGTACGCCCCCCAACTCTACTGATATAGCTCAGTAGGGCTTCGTCCTGTTCTTCTCTTCAGCTATTTCAACATTGCCTTCTGTCCTTGTCACTACACCTCATTTTGCAGTTTTCTCTTTGCATCATTAACGATCCCTGCCCACTCTTTTCTATTTTTTGCTGTCTTCTTCCAATTCCTTATTCCGAGCTCCCGTAGGTTGTTTTCCACACTATTCCGCCATCTGCTTCTTGGTCTTCCTGTTGTCCTACTTTCCTCCTTTTTTTTGTTAGCGCCTTTTTAACACCTTGTGTGTCCTCCTACGTTGCAGGTGTCCTGCCCAGCTTAAACGCCTGCTACGGATCTCGCTAGTAATGCTTGGACTTTTAAACATTGCTTTGCCCTTCATTCTCTTGCACCGGGCCGTATACTTTTCTTAAGATCTTCCGCCCCCATGTCTCCAGCACTTTTTCTTCTTTTCTTGTGAGGGGCCATGTTTCTGCTGCCTATAACACCGCTGGCATGATCACCGTTTTATACACTTTTATCTTTGAAGTTGTCGAGAGTGTTTTTGATTGTAGCGCATTTTATAGCGCGTTAAAACATTTATTACTTCATTATCCGTGCATTCACATCATCCAGGATTTCATTCCCTTCCGTGATCATCGCCCCCGGGTATTTAAAATAATCTACTTTATTGAAACACTGCCCATTAATGGTTATATCTGCCATACCCTCGTACTTACTCGCTTTTCTTGTGGTTATCATGTATTAAGTTTTTGTGGTATTTACTTTTAGTACTTGCCCTGCCGCTGCTTCTTCAAAATATTTATACATTTCTTCCAACTCCTTCTTAGTTCTGCTGATGAGATCATTCTGTGTTATTAGCGTATGGTAATATCTGGCACTGTCTGTCAAAAATTGTGCCACCGGAGTTAATTGGGAATCTTCGTACCACTCTTTCGAGTACCAAATTGAATAAAGTTGTTGAGAGGGCGTATCCTTGTCTCAACCCCGTCTCTATTCTGAACTCTTCCGAGAGTTGGTCTTGAATTCTCACCTTAGCCCTGGCATCTGCTAAACACATTTTCACTAATTTAATTAACTTCGTCGGTATATTAAATTCTCGCATCCCTTTATGTAATTCACTTTTTATTATGGAATCATAGCCTTATTTGAAGTCGATGAACATATGATGTAAGTACGTATTATACTCGTAAAATTCTGCCAGAGTTTGTCTTATTGTAAAGATCTGGTGTAGAGTGGATCCATTTTTTCGGAACCCGCACTGATAGTCCCCTACAGAGTTTTCCATGTAAACATTTAATTTTTTCTCCAATAATTTACTGAATATTTTACATCCAACGTTTAGCAGTGGTATTCCTCTAAAGTTTTCACACCTCGTTTTGTCCCCCTTTTTATGCAGTGGGCATATAATGGCAACATTCCATTCTTCCGGTAGCTCTTCTTCCTCCCAAATTCTTTTTATAGTTTTGAATATTTCCTTTATAATCTGCAATCCTCCATATTTAATTATCCCTGCAGTTAAATTGTCTTGCCCTGGCGCCTTATGATTCTTCATTTCCTTTATCACTTGTTCTAGCTCTTCGTATGTTGGTGCGTGTATTTCTATTCCCTCTTCCTGCTCCAGCGTTCTATTTCCTGATTTACCCTCATTGTTATCATGTGTACACTTAACAGCTCTACGAAATATCCTCTCCATCTTTGAATAACCTCTTCCTTGCTCCCAATCAGCCTTCCATCCTTATCTCTGCATATTGTTGTTCTTGGTTGGAATCCTCTCTTTTGCTGGCTTACTTCCTTATAAAATTGCCTTTTATTTCTTCTTTGTCCGTATTCTTCTATCTTTTCTAACTGTTGTTGTTCCTACAGTCTTTTCTTTGCCTTACATATATTTTTACGGCCTTCCTTTTGTCCTTTATCTGATTTATCATTTCGTCTGTATTTTCCCTTATATCATCCTTAACCTGGCTTTATTTCTTTCTTCCACCGCTTGTTTACAATCTTCGTCGTACCAGTTTTTGTTTCTCTTCCTTTTCTTTTCTCCTACTATTTCTTTTATTGTTGTCGGTATTGCTATTCTAATTTCCTTCCACCTTTCTTCCACGCCTTCTGGCTTGCCTCCGTTTCCTGCCTTTGCCCTATCTATTCTTGTTTCTAGGGTTCTCTGGTATTCTTTTCTCTTTTCCGGGTTCGTTATTAATTCCTCAGTATTATATTATACCCGATGCTTCCCCGTTTCCGTTCTTAATTTGGATATTCTTTGTCTGTACTTTGCTGCCACTAGAAAGTGGTCCGAATTGCAGTCTGCGCCCCTATAGCTCCTAGTATCCAGTTTGTCTGATGCGTGCCTGGCGTCTATCAGTATATGGCTTATTTGGTTTCTTGTTTTTGTGTTTGGGGAGATCCACATTAGGAATCACGCAGAGCGTAGTTTCACATGCTGTTTCGCGCCTTAGAGAAACAGGTATGATTACTAGAAGGCCTGGAAATGGATCTTCTCCCATCACAACACCTCGTGAGGATGGACTTCTGGTAATTAATGCAAGCATGCACCCCTTTTTCAACTACTCTACATCTACAGCAAGTGCTCCAGAATGCCTCAGGAAATCGAGTCTTCGACCAAACTGTGAGAAATCGATTTTTTGAGGTAGGAATTACCTCATACCGCCCTCTGAGATATCCTGCAAGAACTGTGATTCAACGAAGATACCGGGTGGAATGGTCAAGACGATGATATACTGTTTTTGGATGAGTCCAGATATTGTCTCAACAATGACAGCCGGCGTTAAAAAGTATATCATAGTGCCGAACATCGTACCTTACCTCAGTATACCCAACCAGTTGTTGCCTTTGGTGGTGGTGATCTTATGGAATGGCCTGGAACTTCTTTAGGATGGCGTACTGACCTTCATATCTTTAATGGTACACTCACGGGTCAACGTTATGCCCAAGAGATCATTACGGACCATGTTCTGAACCGTCGCTGTTGGACGGGAATATTTTGTTTTTCTTGACGACAACGCAAGGCCGCATCGTAGTCGGGTTACTTTAGAGATGCTTCGAGATGAGGAAATAAACCATCTTGCTCTTCCTCCGCTATCTCCAGACCTTAACTCCATCAAGCATGCACGGGACCTTTTGCAGAGACAGCTGATTCATTAAAATTAAACAAATTAAAATAGAGCAAACTGTGAGAAAAGTTATTACACTGAAGACAAAAAGCCCTTTGTTTCTCACAAAAACATTTTGTACTCTAAATGTACATTTCACACTGTGAGTGATTCTTGCCCGCTAGCTCGAGGAAAGCATTCCTCGCAAGATTACCCGTTTTTAATCTACTGATGATGACTGCTTAGCAGCTGATTCATCATAATCCAAGGTCTACTACTGCAACAGCTGAGGAATGTATTGCCGGTACTGTGGCATCAAATTCCACAAGAACATATTGATAATTGCATTGGGAGTATGCCAGCAAGGAGCAGAGCAGTTATTGCTGCCAGAGGAGGTGCATTGTGATATTAGAATTTAATAAATGTAAGTTAAGTGAAAGGAGACAATAACAATTTTCATTATAATATTGTTAAATATCTTCTTTAAACGTACCTCTGTTGTAATTCTTATGTTTGTTACTAAAAAGACGTTACATTTTGTTATTTTGGTAGTATTTTATTATAAATGCAATTAGTGTTGCCTTTAAGTGTTTTACAGTACAATATCCCTATTCATTTTTGAGTAGTTTAGCATTATCTGCAAACAGTTTGTTCGATAGCACATGACAAAATAAGTTGAGAAACCTATTTGTTTGAAAATTAACTCGTTGGAATTTATAAGCGTCGAAACCTTGCTCCGAGATTCACCTTTTATTTAAATTACAATAGAATTCAATTATAGGAATTATATCAGGACGTCTTCGAATTAAGAGGAAGATGAAAAATACTGAGATCCCAGGAACGGTGAAATCCCAAAAGTTTGTTCATTAAAACAAACTGTGAAGATTGCTTATAGTCAATTTCTTGTTCTTAGTGACAGTGCTAACTTTATCCATTTACCTCGAAGTTTGTTCTTTTTCGCGCCTGTATGCATTATGCACAAGTGTTTGTATATGTCACCCTGAAAAATGTGATGTTTCTTTTGGAGGTGTAACATCTGCTTCTGCATTTGTGTCAAGCTCTATATCGCTGCTTCGTACGACGGGTTGAAAACGAACAAAAGTTTAGATTTGTAATGTATTGTATTGAGATTTTGACATTCAGTGTCAAGTGATGAAACTGAAATCGATTTCGCAGTTGATATTATTTTGTTGCAATTAAACTCTAAATTTACTACCTCTTTCCTAAAAATTGTAGCTTAAATTAAGAGGTCGATACAATCTTCTTAACAAGATTGTTGTGTAAGTAATTGTTTCTAAATTAATTCTAAAGTACCGAATGGAAAAGAAGGCAAAATTTCTTAACACAATTACTATAAAACTTTAAATGCTATTACTGGATATTTTTAAATATTACTGCGTTTTACAATTAAAATGGCTAAAATCAGTTTTCCTATCTCTGTGAATCTAATAAATTAATTTTTCGTCAACACCTCATTGAAGTTATCTTCTGATACATAATTACATTTTCTAGAAGGTTTTGTAATGTCAACCCTAAATTAATTACAATTACATATCTTGTAATGAACTTGAAACGATAACTACAATGTACATAAAAAATGATGTAATTGTTATGTTGTTGTATCAACGCAAAAGTGTTGTCCCTTAGGTCATTCTGGGATTTAAAACTATTTACATAGGTTAAAATTATCTTCTCTCTATAAAATCTGCTTATAAAAATTGTCTCAACGGACCACCTCTTGCGAGTTAATCAAAACTCGACAATGGTTGTCGATGAAAATTATCTCCTCTTTTCTGTACTTGATGTTAAATCAATTTTTTCCAACGATAAGTCTGTAGGTGTAACTTCATACAGATTTGTTATCCACTCGTATTTGGTCACGAGCCTATCATTTGCAAATGAAGTAACGTTTAAAAGTTCTAATCAGATAGGTAATATTTTTAAATGATGTTCTATGCATCTAAAAATCACATACATTTGTATTGCTTGGTTTCTTATCGTTAATAAATGTTTTTAAATTAATCGACATTTTGTGTCTTCACTGCTTATCTTGTTCGACCAAAGTACAAATTTTCTCGAAAAGCCATTATCTGATTGTTGTAATATATGAGTATTATTTCCTTGCAACTGGGTATTTAAAATATTTAATATTTTTAAAATGTCAGTCGAATAAGTCAGTTTCAATATAAACATGTAACATGTAACATGTAACGCCTAGGAAGAAAAAAATTACTAACTGGGAGCAATATAGCCAACTAAAATCCATTTTGCAAGGTCTAGGTGTCAAGGACAGGCTCGACCAGCTACAATCGAAAAAGGGATGGTAGATAAGCCTAGGCGCCATCTGCTTTACATTATCCTTCCAGGAACCTTTTGGAGTTCGCTGTAATGCTTATCAACGCCACTGATAGTTGCAACTGCGCTGCATCAGCTGCATTCTGCATGCGGAAGATAACCTCCAATCGCGTCGAAATATCTCCAGGGTCGCCTTTATTTTAATCGACGATAGATAACTTCGGCCGTATCATATTCGCCTAAATATATTCAGCTGACTTAGAAATAAAACAATAGGATTTGGATGTTTCCATGCTTACCAAAAGATATAAAACCGGCGAAAAAACTATCTCAAAAAGATTAGCACAAAAATTGGTATAACTCCTTGGAATTCGTATCACTACTATCGATATCTATAATTCCAATATTGCGGTCTTAAATTAAATTGGGAAGCTTTCCAAGCCTTAGAACGACTTCTAAAAAAATACAAGAAGACGTGCACTTTCTATGAGCACTCAAAAATAATGAATGCCACAGCGAAATATCAAATCGCCATTAACTAAACCGAAAATATATTAATGGATGCAACGAAATTTAAACAAGGCCAAAACTGAATTAACCAGAAGCATAAAGTATGCAAACCAAAATTTTATCTTGAAAATTAAATATAAAACAACTAGGAGTAAAGTGTAGCACGTTACAAGTTCGTCAACAAAATTTTCGGCATCTCTATGAGTTTATTCTTTCAAAAACGCTTATATTTCCTGTCTAAGTTCAAAGACACGTTGTATAACTTTTCCAGGTAATATCCACCGAGATTCAGCGCCCATATCGTCTATCATTGAAGAAAATAGTCTTGCCCTTAAAAGCCTTGTTTTTATATAATTTACAAGAGAAATTACACTGGATAATACTAAATAAAGTCCTGGGCTGATTTCCTTCGAAGAGAGAGTAATTCCCCGTGTATCAAACAATGGTGCAAAGTGGCATTTCGATTCTTTCCGCTTGTATGTTATGTACTTGTAAACCATTATATTTTCCTGCCATCGCCGGTGCCACATCATTACAAACACGAACACAGTTTTCCCACTCCAGGCCAGAGTTTACTTTATAATTGTCAGTCATTTGAAATAAATCCGTACCTGTGGTTCTTTTTTAAATACCTTTCCAGACAAGTAAGTCTTCGCTTATAGCTGCATTATCGCAGTAACGAACGTACTTTATCAAAAGTGCAGCTTTGATAATATCCGTTGCCTCGTATAGCGGAATAGCAAATAATTTGTTTGTAAGTTTCGAACGAAACTGCTCCTGCAGATCCTCTATAATACTATTATTTGATACTAGTATTTTCTGAATCTCTTTAGCATAGATATCTTCAAGCATTGTTGCGACCATATCAACGGCAGCAGAAAGAATAAAATTTTCCGCAATAGTATGAGGTTTCCTGCATTTTGCCATGCGATACGCAACTTCGCAGAGCTCCAAACTGCATTAAAGGCTAATTTCTGAGTACTGAACTCTTTCAATTTCTTCACAAAGAAATCACGAAATGTATTTTCATGATTTTTATGCTTTGTTATCAAATGCCTGTTTAGTTTATTTGATTTTATACTGCCAGTAGTGAACATATTTAAACATATTACACACTGTGGTCGCTTTTCACCATTAACGACTGTATTTATAAAACTAAAATTCAAATGTTGGTAGCTTCTTTGTCTGCAGCCGCAGACGTGTAGAAGCGATTAAATATTTTTAAATACTTGAAAAATATTTGTACAATCTTTAAATTACACAGGTGTTAAAAAACACAAAGAAAATAGTACGCATCTACTCGCTGCTACGTTTACTATTAAGCTAACCTAACTGAACATTTATCATTGGTTTATACGTTCTGCCTCCACTGTCACAATTTCTGGACCATTTCACAACGCTTGGGAAAGTTTGTGATTCCGTGTTGCTAAAAAAGGGGGAAGCGAAACCTAAAAGTTTGGGAAACACTCCGTTAAACCTACCTCTTAAATAGGTATATTCTTTAAAATATATTGTTTCTTAAAAGCGTAAACCCGTTTGAATGCTGTTTTTCGCATCGTATTCGGGACAATTCTGTTAAAATTCCTATCATGAGCAATTCGTAGCCGTAGTGAGCACTACTAGACATACAAGACTGTAAGAAGTACATGATACTCACCGAAATCTGACCAGTCAGCTAATGAGCAGTCACGTAGGATTTGCTGGATTAAGAGGGGAAGTAGAACAAGTTCGGCTATCTCAAAAATTCGCATAGGAATGATGATTGCCAACTTTCGAGACGGAGACGGCACTTGAAGAAGAAGAATAATATCATCTACAAATGCATACATTTAAACATAATTGTATAGGCGGTAACTAGCCAGAGATTTGTTTAGTTGTGGCCCCTGCATTTTATATGGAAATCTCTCATAAAAGTACAATAGACAGTAGCAAATATTAGTAAATTGTTTAAGGCTGCTAGAATTTGTTGAAGATAAAACACTGTAACATTGTTGAGATTAACAGTAACTTTTAATACTTCCTTCCTCTGTTAAAGTTATGTTTACATATCATTTGCATTCCTTAAAATTATATAATTGTTGCCACTTTTCATTGCGGTAATCTACCATCGTAAATATTTTATCCTTTGAAATCCGCTATTAGTCCCCGCAAATTCTTCAAATGAACTCACTACTAATTCCCCGGTGTCAATGCAAATGCACTATTATATTATAAAAAATAGATTTATGTAAACATTCATTGTTGTTAAATGTATATTTTAAATTTTCACGCGGGCTTATTTCCTAGATTTTAAAGAAACTGCCAAAGAACGCATAGAGCGCTGCCCACAGGTTCACTTATTTTGAATTAAAAGTCTATACGTGTTAAAAAATAAGTTAATGCCACTTAAAGTTGTTCTTTGGCGATATTAACCTTGTGCATATCCGGCATGCTGCGCTTATAAGCAGGTAACGCTAAACTTCACGTATTTTGATAATTTAATATACTATTTCTCGAGATATGTTGAACATTTTACAGGCCTTAGACATTTTCTTGAAGAAGGCTGCAAATTCGGATGTTTAAATAAGCACCGAATAGATTGGTCTTAATAAATCCACTTAGGTGTGTTGGTTCGCAGCGCGCTGATTAGCTATGCTGTTTAAGCTTTAAAAAAGCTTAACGCAGCTGCTCCATATTTAACAGATTACGAAAGGCAACAATTTCGTTTCTTCAACTTCTTCAACATTTTCCCTGAGTTATATTCGTAAATTTTATTAAATATTTTCTTGGTATGACTATTTATATTAGCTATGCACAAGCTTAGGCAAATAAGCACACAATGTTTATTTGCCTATGACCCAAATAATGCAATTAAAGAAATTGATGACGTTAACGATCATTGAAAATATGACACATTTCTGCGTGTAAGTGTGGCTTTGTAAACCGTTATTTATTATTTGCAAATGTTATAATACAGGGTGTCCCACCTAGATTGCATAATACTAGGGTATTCTTCGGTCAAAATCCAGAAAAAAGTCTTAATAATGCAGAGGCATAGTTTCGGATATAAACACAGATTTAAAAAACTTCACAAGTAATAAATGACTAACTAAAATAAATTGTTACAGAAGATGTTCAATGTGGATCCCATTTGCTTCAGCGTACGCACGAATTCTTTTCCTAAAAGAACTTGCTATAGGTTCAAAAATCCCCGGAACTTGTCTGATTTGATTAAAAGCATTGTTAATTTTATTTCTTAAATCTTCTAGGTCTTGAATTGGTTAAAAATAAACTACTTATTTTACATAACCCTACATGCAAAAATCATGCGGATTTAGATCTGGTAAACGAGGAGGCCATATCAGAGGACCACCTCACCCAATTCAATTATTCCCGAATGTTTCGCTTAGGTAGTTTCTTACTTTTACGGAACAATGTGCGGGTGCTCCATCATGCATAAAATAAGCATTTAGACGAGTGTCGCACGGCATGCGATAAGATATTGCTCCCAATCCATTTCGTAAGAATTAGGGGAATGTAATGCCTGTTAGCCTGGTAGGAAGAAAAATGGATTCTTGTAATTGATCTCCTATAGCTCCAGCCCAAACATTGATAGAAAAGCGCCTTTGATGACATGTCTCACTATTGCATAAGGATTTTCATCGTTCCATATGTGTGCAGTGTAGTGTTGAAAGAATCCGTTTGCCGTAAAAGTAGCTTCGTCGGTAAATAAAACATTCGCCGGGAAATGAACGTTTATTTGTTCTTGAAGTATAACCCAACGAAAATAAGCTTCTCTGATTTT
Organism: Limonius californicus; assembly: GCA_014611495.1. Classification (NCBI taxonomy): domain Eukaryota; kingdom Metazoa; phylum Arthropoda; class Insecta; order Coleoptera; family Elateridae; genus Limonius; species Limonius californicus. The sequence goes on along the minus strand of JABXWE010015895.1, from coordinate 5,485 downwards.
AATTGTCTCCTTCGGTTAAAGGTTGCACCGGTTGATAATTAAAGGGATGTGGAGACGTTGTTTACGAAATCGCCAAGCAGTGCTTTTGCTCGTATTTTCCATGGCGGAAATTCGTCTTGTACTGGTTGTTGGATTTTCTACAACTCCCGCCAAAATTGTTTCTTCCAATTCTACAGATCTACCAGTTGCTGTTTCTTCCACTTTTACGTCTTGCAAAGATTTGATGATGCGGTAAACGTCTGTCGGGATATCGTTCTCCATACAAACGCGATACTAAAACGAATTTACATCGACTAAACAATGAACGTGAACATTATTTACTAACTATTCCACAGAGTATGTAATCGAGGACATCACAACAAATAGGAAAAACGTCTAATTAAGATGTGACAAACAATAAGGAAATTTTAACAAAAATGTAGTAAGCGTACCTATTGTTCAAATCATGTAAATTACTTTAATTGGTACATATATTTTTGCTTATTTGAGCCAAGAATACCCTGATTAAGTTGGATGCAATTGAGGTGGGACACCTTGTAAACAGGGATCGGTAAACTTTTCGAGGGATTGGGTCACTTGAGAAACCAATAAGTAGAGGCGGACATGTGGGGGGTGGAAGTCATGCGACACCTCTAAAAAAAGGGATTTTTGTAATCTTAACTGCCAATGACGCTGTCGTAACCCTTAGGTCGGGAAGAAACATCTTCTTCGATCCACGAAATCTTGAATCCGCTCCTGCAGGAAGAGCATTAGAGCCGGGCTGGCGAGGCTCCAGATAAGTATGACGTGATGGCAGTTAATACCTTTGCAGTGAGTACGTGTGAGCTATTGGGGTTGTGGTAGGTTCTAGTATACCACGAGTCTAACTACGAGAAGTGTACGTGGTATTTCTCAAATTGTAAGCATACCAAAATCGACTGTACACAGAATATTGCATAACAAGGACCTACATCTTCTTCGATAAACGAAAATGCAACACTTATTACCACAGGATTATAATGGACGGGTTAGGTACTGAATTGTTATTAGGGCAACGTCAGGCAAATCCGAATTTTATTGGCAATATTTTGCGGACAGATACGACGACATTTACGCAGAATGGGGTTTACAGTACTCATAACAATCTGGGCATATGAGAACCCTCATGCAACTTATGTTCGAAGTCATCATTAGAGATATGGTGTTAATGTTTAGGCAGACATGAAAAATAACAGTGGTCGCAAGTATCGTGATAGTTTTTGAGTATCAATTATTGCATAGCGATATATTTCAAAACAAGTATCGACTATCAGAATCGCGGCGTTTACAAATTTACTGGAATACTCCAGAAAATCAAAATAAATAGTTAAATCCAGTTCCTAAACATGTAAACCGTTTTAGATACTAAACTTCGTTTGTTGAGCATTGAGCTAGAACGTAAACAAACGCACGAGTTTGACTCACCCAAGCGCGCGCTCTGATTGGTCTATGCTAGATAACGCTAATGCCTCATTACTTAAGGAGTAATTGACGCTCAAAACCTTTACTTTGCGCTTGTAATTACCGGGTTAAGTTTGTGTGCTTTTTGAGCATTGTTTATCGGTTTTCGGAGCGTTTGTACAGTGCCTGGTGCTTATTTTCCTAAAATCCATAAAACACCTTTCTATTAAAAAACGGTTCTTTTCAGAACCACCAATTCTTTTAAAAAAGAATTCCGACGGCGCGAACGTTAATTCACAAACGCAAGGAATATTACGTAAATACACATCCGGTAAACCAACGCACCTGTCAGGCGTTTGTTTACGTTCTAGCTCAATGCTCAACAAATGAAGGTTAGGTAGGGATGTAAATATTCGGTAATACATAAAACCCGGAGGCTGTATGTTAAACTGTTTATCTTTTCCACATTGAGAGGATTAATAATAACAATACTCATTATTTTATCTTATTCCAAGCTTGTTGAAATATTTTAATTATTAACAAATATCTTTTAAACACGTCGTTATGAAAAATTTATTTAACTTTGGACTTTGATCCACCCCAACGCACAATATTTAATGTTTAACACCAAAACAGAAAAGTTTCGCTAATGGTATAGCAATACTTTATTACGTATCGACCATCAGTGTCGCGATATTTTTTGGTATTGGTATTGAATATCGGTGTCGCGATACTTAAAAAAGTATCGGTCCGGCTGCTGGTAAATAATTACTAAATTTTATTTAATGCTGAAAATTTCCTACACTTTCTAAATGAAAATTTTCAAACACTATTAGTTCCACTGATAATTAGACAAAATATGGGGCACCAAAAAGATGGTGCTTCAATCCATTATGAAATCATGGTTCGAAATTGTCTTCAAAATAATTTTCCAGATTGGTGGATTGGTAGTGGGAGTGCTATAGTTTGGCCGCCAAGGTCACCTGATCTAACGCTCTTAGATTTTTATGTATGGGAATATCTGAAGGATTTGTTACATGTCACACCAATGAACAATGTGGACGATTTAACGAATCGTGTCAACCAAACGGCTGCACTTTAAGCGAACACACGCTCCAACGAGTACAAAGCTCAATAGCAGGAAATATGCAGAATGTCATAATGTTCGCGGTGGTCATTTTTAACAGTTCCATTAATTTACCCAAACTTTTAAATTCTGATTTGTCCTTTGTCCCTGTCCGTTATGTTTATTATTATATTTAGTATGCACTGGTGAACGGCGTTACGAGGTGTTTCATCACGAGTTATGGGAGTTATTTTAAGATAATAACGTTAATCAAAATCTGTAAATACTAGTTTAACTAAAAATAATCCCCTCGGCTTGATTTCCTGTTGAAAATTGGTGGCAGTACCTAGCAGTACCTTATAAAAGTTAACATGAACCTGCGTAAGATCACAAATTAATGTAAATTTCGAAACATTAGAGTTAAAACTTGTTCAAGCATTTCACACTTAGAATCAAATATCAGTTAGGTATGCCATTAGAACTCACATGCAACTTCTATCAAAAATAAAACTGAGGGAATATACAACGGTGATAGGGGTGTTTTTGGCGTTAAAACTTTATTTATGCATGGGGTGGTTTGTGCTTTTTGTAATTTATGCGGGCATTATATTTGTATCAGTAAATTCTTCTTTAAACAAGTGTTACATTATGTCGCATTGTAACTCAGTAAATGTCAAAAACATTGATTGTGTATATAAAGATAATATGCTTATTGTACCGTTCTAATTTTTAGTGACCTGTAAAACACCTTATAGAAAGGGATGAACATTGAGCAGATAAATATGTATAATCCATTTAAGCATAACACTATTAAAAATATACCAAAGATTCTGTCAACCAAACTGTAGATATAGAAAAACTTACTGAACACATGATATTGAATGTGAGTAGTCAGCAGAACGTGTTTGTTTCCAACAATGCATTTTGGACGGTTTATTACACAGGGGGATAGTTAATTTTGTTTACAATCCTTGTAAACTGTGAATTAGGAAAGGTTTTCCTCCAATTGCGTGTGTTAATAATTTACCGTTAGGTGTGAAACTTCATTATGTAAATTGTAAATTAACTTTAAATGAATTTGTGTATGTGATTGACACAATTAGAAATAAACGAAAATATACAGTCCAACTAAGTTAAGACGAACATGTTGAGATCGCGGGTGTAACCAAAGCTTATGCAGTAAATATTTGCATTTGCGGTGTGCACTGTTGAATCTATTGTGTTTCTAAAGTTCGGGCAGCCAGTGAACCGCTTCACGCCACGAATATCGTCGTGAACTTAGTGACGTCATAAAATTATTTGCCTTCTCGTTACCACAGAACGAATTGTCAATAAACATTAGATATGCAACCCGCTTAACATCAACTCCAGTGTGTATACGAAACCCGTAAAAGTTATAAATCGATAGACGGTCGATATGTAACTCTTCTATTCGGTGTTGGCAAACCAATGTTCCGAGAAATATCTTAATCATTGATTTGTCTCCTAATTAATGCTAATTTTTTATTTTTGGTTGGGAACTGCGAAGTTAAATCCTTTAGCTAGGGCATTTTGGGCTGCTTCATCAGTTGGTGACTTGATAGGTTGTAGACCACTTCATTGACGAAACACTGCCTCAAGAACACGTACTTCCTGCGCAACAACCAACGGTACAAGCAAATAGAAGGCGCACCAATGGGCTCTCCGCTATCCCTAGTCACAGCGAATCTATTCGTGGAAAGCCTAGAACAAAAAGCACTAGAAACAGCAGTACACAAACCCATACTCTGGCTAAGATATGTGGACGACACCTTTGTTATTTGGCAATATGGAGAGGCATACCTTAACAACTTCCTGGACCATCTAAATAGTCTCCACCCGAAAATCGAATTCACGATCGAAATGGAATCAGAAAACCAACTACCGTTCCTGGATGATTTGGTCAAAAAGAAATCCGACGGAAACCTGGGCCACACGGTGTACCAGAAACATTCTCATACAGACCGCTATCTCCACGCGGAGTCGCATCACCATCCGGCACAACTTCGATCAGTGGTTAAAACCCTGGTCACTCGTTCTCAAAGACTCGCAGACCCAGAAAACACAGACCAAGAAATGAAGAAACTTCTAAAAGCCCTACGAGAAAATGGCTTCAAGTATCAAACTATCAATGATACAGTTAAACCCAGTCGAGTGAAGCTACAGGATGAAAAAGAAAAACCTATATCCAAAGCCCACTGCCATACGTCAAAGGAACAACAGGCAGAATCTCTAGAATTCTTCGAAGGCACAATGTGGAAACAACATTCACAACCAACAGGGATACAAAACAAGGTTATCCCTGGAGAATCAAGGTGTTTACAAAATTCCTTGCCAGGGCTGCGATCAAACATACATAGGTCAAACAAACAAACGAGTCAACGTGAGAAAAGAAGAACATGAAAATGCCGTACGAAAGAACGAGAAGACTTCATCACTGGCACAACACGTGAGCACATCATCCCAAAAAATTGCTTTGGAAAACATCAAAGTACTAGCCAACATAGGACACCTGATATCAAGAATAATAAGGGAAGCTATAGAAATTGAGAAACACCCAAGAAACCTAAATTCTCGTGATGATACCCAAAGACTGCCATCCGCTTGGAAACCTGTTCTCGCCAAAAAACAAACATATGTACAATAGAATCCAACAAGTAAACATAGAACCACCTCAACAAAATCAGAACGTTCCAACCACAGCCGGTCCTATCACACGCAACCGAACCCGAAAGCAACAAAGCACAACCGCACGGAACGGTCAAGAAGTATATATAGCCCCAGCGGAAACGAACGTCAACAGTCGTATTACAAGAAGCTCCAGCAGAAAGTTACCCGACAACACCTGAAGATGGCAAATGTGATTTTGCTGAAACGTAGTCAAGACAACCACCCCGGTCCATCCCAGGACCAAGAAGCTGCTATGCGGAAGAATACCTGGAAGCCAATCACAGCATATATATATATATATATATATATATA
>JABXWE010015894.1:0-35074 GCA_014611495.1 Limonius californicus | reverse complement strand
TTTTAAAAATTTACTGCCTCTTTTATTTTTGTGTACTCTGTATTTGTTTGCGTAAAAATTTTCCAAGCTCCAAATATATAGGAGGAGGCACAATAAAGGTCAGGTCCATTCCCGTAAGCTGTTCGCTTCTCGGCCTTCCACGAGGACCTACAAACAGCTGGATTTGGAAGGTGTCGCCCACTTATTTTGACTTACCCTGTACACAACTGAAGATTTTCTCCCATAAGCGATTTTCACGAACTCCCCCTACTCCTCTGAGCTAAGCTGTAGGCCTTTTTCCACCTATCTGGTTGCGGGTCGATGGAAAAGCTCGATTGGCCCGTAACAAATCCAGAGATTGTAGCAAATTAAAATTTTTATTCTATACATCCGGCATTGCTTTCTTCTTATTTTCAATTTGCCCTTTGCGTTTAGCGCGCGAGATATTTCTGCATAACAACTTGTTTGTTATAGGTAACTTATGTTATTTAGATTATGTTCGAGTATTGAAATCATAGCGAAAATAACTGCAATAGCTTGTTTAGTAGCCATTGTAGTATAGTCAGTTAAGTACTTTCCAAAAACAGCTTCGCCAACATCAGACCTATATGATTATTAGCAAAAAAATTATTCTTCCGTCAATATTACAGACTTTAGCGGATTTTACCTATTTAAAAGCTCAAATTCCAATAATCCTAAGTGGAACACTAATTATTTTTAGATTTTTGTGTACTACTTCAAGTGTAGAGCAGTGTAAATGAAAATACATGAATAAAATCAACATGCATACTTATTAAACACAATTTTCTTTCATAAATTTAACAAAAATACTACTTTCAAAAATGTTCAAACTTAGCTTTTACCAAGAGCTTCATATTAAATTATCAATTTTCATTTACAATATGAAGACTTTTACACAACTTGTTTAATTCTTAGTTCAGCATTTAATGTTCTTGTTTTCAAGGCAAAACAATGCGGAAGTAAACTCTTATGTAAGTGCTCCCAAAGCAAACCTGCATTGGAACCATGTCTATCTTTGGCAAAAAATCAAATTTTTCCTTTTATCGAACTTGAACCTGCTTACATGAAATATTATTTCGATCAAGAGTGCTCTGCAAAATCATCTCTTATAAAGTCTGGCGTTTGTTTTTAGATCCAAACAAAAAGAAAGCATATGTATATTTTCCAAACTTCTCTGTGGGGAAAACTCTGCACGGTGGAAGTGTAGCGCTGACTCTACACAACTCTCAGAATTATATATCGATTCTTTAGGTCGATATAACATTCTTTGTTTCACAAAGTCCACGTGTGTGAATTCGTTTTCTGGTTTTGTATGTTTGTCAACTTGTTCCTAAACTTACACCTTTCAGTTGCTACAAATTCGATTTTGCCAAAATTTAGAAACTTTCAGGGAAACCTTAGAACTTGAATATTTTTACGTGGCCGGTGTAAAACATCCATACCCAAACATTTCGTAGAGGCAATTTGTAAAATACAAGAAATTTCAATTACCAGAGTGAATCTGATATCAATTAGCGCCCATAACCCGTCACTTAATAAAGGCTGGCCGGAAGTGCTAGTGTTGTACCGGAAACGAGAGCGGAATGGCGAGGGGAGCAACTCTAACAAGTAGGGCCGCCCTGAATTATAAATGAGCAGTAAGAACTAACTTACGCAGCCCCTCTGTTTTTATACTTCCTCCCTCCTCGAGCGAATTTCTGAATTTTAAGCTTGATATTTGATGGTAATGCGAATAGTGCTTCGATTATTAGGGAACGGCTTTGAGGTACTCGGTCTATGTTATTATCATCGAAGTGGAGGATAATGGGAAAATGTTTGAGGTTTGTAGGTGCACGAATAAGGCTGTTATTCGATTTTCTGCTTTTAAATTATATATCCATATTGTGCGCTCCGCGGCAAAATATTACTTGTAATAATAAAGGTTCATTGAAGCAAATCTTAAATATTGTGTTAGTAGCAATAGATAAAACACGAATGCCCATTTTCTGATTATTACAAAAATCGATAGAAGGAATCTAATATTAGACCAGTAGCTTTGTTTAGTGCTAAATGTTAATATTAAGTCTAAATCTTATTTTTTAAATTCAGGCGTAGGCGCAAAGCAAAACATTAATACATGTTACTGCTTTTGAGGTCGATAGTGTCCAAGATTACTTAACATACTTTTTCTATGTAGAATGGAAGCAATACTATTTGTACAAATTTTGTATATCGTAGAAATCAAGTTGAGGTTAATAATTTAACAATGAATCACCTCAATCTAATTCTAACGCTCAACAATATTTGCCAATATTTGTTATTCTTTAGTATTTTAATGTGCGATGTTTTTCTTGAACTAATTACATGATAATGGAGTTTCCTGTAATTGTTTAAACAGTATTAAATCCTACTATAGCAATAAGATCGTTGCGAGTGGTATTTTACAATTTTATTCATAATAAAGTTCTGCAATCAGGCATTAGTGGTAATTGTTTCACTAATTGTAATAATTTTATTAGTTATACATATCAAGCGGCGGCTTTCATAGCCATGTTCTAATTATTACAAGCATCGATACCAACAAAATAAAAATATTAAATCAGGAGAGTATCTTTTGTGCTAAATTTAATTTTTCTTAGAAGCAATACGAAAAGTTATTTCTTAATGTACTGAATGAACGCCCTCATAAATCTATACAGTGTTAATAGGGTTGCAAATGGTTTAAGCCATTTAAAAAGCTGTTCATTATTACACGCACATAACCTCACATTTTTTTACCAATTCTTAAGAAGTTCTAAATCTCGCTGCATTTCTTTTAATTTTTGATATTTTTACGTAAATCAAGTCGAAACTGAGTTATTCCAATCTGAATCCTATAGCTACTCGCGAACATCTGCATTGTTGCCAAAGTGAAACGTTATCAATGAGCAAAGAATATATTATGGTACGTGCATTATATGAACGTCAGATTTTATGAAAAAATTGTAAGCAATTGTGTGTTGGGCATGTTATAAATTGAAGAATTTGGCAGCTATTTGTTATATTCAGTAATAACCATCTTACTGATGGATATACAATCGCAAATGACAACGCTGTTTGAGATGCTTGGAAAAGTCTTGTCCATTATGAAGTTAGCGTTTTCATTTCATGTTCTACTTCGAACATTGCTAATGTAATTCAGGTTTGCAAAACACACCATTGAGTTGATTTTTAGATAACATCAACTCCAGTTAATTGCAAATCTGTTAAACAGGGTAACGTAAAAAAGTAACGCGAATTGCTAAATACATTTAATATTAAAATAATATACAAATAGAGGCAGAAGACACAGATTGAATTATTTAATAACATTATTGGGGAAGATTGTAATATTTTAATATGAATTGGTCGAAGAAAATCAATTGGATTATTAGCTAATATTCTGGTGGTTTCTATACTAAGGTTGAAATCGGATTTCCGTTTAGATATGCAACCAGCTTTACACTACGAATTCTGTTATAATGGACTATCCCCATTTGAACAAATAAATTATTAAAATAATAATATTTAAATATCACATATCTGGCTCCTTTTAATTTACAAACCTGCTACAAGTAAAAAATTTTATTAAAAACAAGTTACATTTAAGAAACTCTATATAAGTGATTTATATTTTCTGTTGAACATATCCCACTAATAAAAAACAATCGTTTTGTACTATTGGTTGCATATGCACAACCGGGAATTCTTTCTGAAAAATACCACAGTTTCGAATAAACACGATTTGAACTATTAAAGCATAATTATCGGAAATCGATAAAAGGAGACACAATAGAAAAATGCATCAAACTGCACGTCGTAAACAGACTATCTTTATTAGACAATTGTAAGATTTTAGAATTGTTTCTAAACAGCATATTTGCTTAAATATTAATATATTTGTGTAAACATTATTAACGAAAGCTTCATTATTATTGATTAGTAGATTTTGTCTACATAATGATTGCAACTACAGATTGCTTACTGGATGTTTTCTCATTAATGATCTTTTTATAACAAAATAATCTGCATTTACTATTAATGAAAATAAGGAAACCGTATGCTACTATGCAGAAAATAATTCAGGAACTTCATAACGTTTTCTTATTTATTTTGTTAAAGTAGGAACAAGCAGTTATTAGTACGTTTTCTTAATTTAATAAATTGTGATACTTACGTTATATTTAGGTGACCATGAATTGCACATTATTGATGCGTCTTCTAATATTCGACTCTGGAACAAAACAATTTGTTAACAATTTTTATACTTCTTGTGTTTGATTTAACGCACTACACTAACAGAAGTATTTTTGTTAACCACTTAAAAATGAAATCCTCTATAATATATTCTTTGAGGCTTTCGCGGTTTCTCGAACTCCCAGTATTACAATAAATTTACTTTCGGCTTAGACCGCGTCTTCATTTGGGAACTACACCTAGCATTGTCAGGTAAGGTCCGACCTATAGCTTGTCTGCCTTTACAAGCAGTTGCTTTAAAAGTTTGAGAAATATTTATTCGTAGGCCCGGAACAGGGCCGTGTGCTTAGAATATTTAAACTTTCGAATGGACAAGGATTTGATTTTAATGTTTTTGTTTGCCAGGACAATAATACTTAATCGGCTTATGCCTGTTAGCTGTTTGTGAACCCATACTCTGAAGATGAAAGCTGCATTGTCTAGCGAAACGTTAGTTTGTATGGGTTCACAAACAGCTAACAGGCATAAGCCGATTAAGTATTATTGTCCTGGTAAACAAAAACATAAAGATCAAATCCTTGTCCGTCCCGAGGTTTAAATATTCTAAGCACACGCCCTGTTCAAGGCCTACGAACAAATATTGCACAAACTTCTAGAGCAAATGCTTGTAAAGGCAGACAAGCTACAAGTCGGCCCTTACCTGGTAGTGCTGGGTGAAGTTCCCAAATGACGACGTGGTCTTAGCCGAAAGTAAATTGTAATAGTGACATTCTCTGTAATGTTTGTTATAAACATAGAATTTAGATTTATAGTGTAAATTATTGAAATAAGAGCAAGCATTATGAAACGATCGTATTAGGGCATTCAATGTAATACGTCGGAAATACCTTGTTTAGGCTATAAAGGGTGATTCTTAAAATGTGCGAAAACCTTGACCACGTATAGCTGAGGTTATTTAACCCCTAAATCATGGTTTTTGTATCGGCACCGTTACGGGGATATAGAGCTGTAAAGTTTTTCTTACATAAATTCACTAAAATGTATAAACTGTTTTGTTTCTTGTCCAATTACGATAAACTTTGTTATTTTGGTAAGCTAACAGTCCAAGCTTAATTTCCAGTCGAGAAAAGTGTACATTTAAGTGTGAAAAGTGGATGAAATCTGACACAGAAGTGAAAAATGTGAGTTTGAAAAGTTGTAAATTAGGGTATATCTTGAAAATGAAATTTTTTGCTTCTGAACTGTAGTATGTACATTGTACATCCATATATATCTATATATAACTTACTATATATATATAACTATATAATATATAGTTATATATATGTATATATATAAAACTGTAGTATTTTGTTTTCCAAAATATATCTAATATAACTTTACTTACATTCAGAGAGCAGGAATTTATAGATTGTGTTGAGTTTCAGGGCCAATCTAATTTCAATTAGTCAATTATGATGGAACTAACCTAAAGTTACATTTTTTAATGTTCTATTCTAACTATCCATAATTATATAATGTACCAACATTTTATCTTCTGGGTAAAATATCATCCTTTTTCACAAAAGCTTGAACTGTTAGCTTTCCAAAACAACGAAGTTTATCAAAATTGGAAAGCAAATAAAAAATTATTGGCATTTTAGTGAATTTATGTTAAAAAAAGATTTAAGCACCATATCTCCGTAACGGTGCCGAATTTTGAAAAACATTTCTAGGTGATTTAGGAATTAAATAACCTATAAGCCTGTATAAATGTGTGTGTAACAATGTGTTTCATAATAACGGTCCGCCAAAAGTCTATATAAACATAAGTCGAAATATGTACCCCTACAGTTATAGGCCTTCAAGGTCTTCAGAACAATTTTGTTTTCCTTGAATATTACTGGAGCTAATAAATATCACCATATTTGGTGTAGAATAAACATCAATCAGAAACTGTCGACAATCTAAATTTTCTTGATTTAGATCTCCTAGATCTATTTACAGGAATTACAATAAATTCTCGAATTAAAACGTAGATTACGTTCTATACAATTTACTGAAAGAGAGTGATCCTATGAAAAATATTAATCAGAATAAAAATTTTTCGATAAACTTAGAACAGGATTGCACAAAAAAAATTGGGGTGAAAATCGCTAACAAATCTTTAGAAAACCTCTTCTAGGGTTTCTGTTGTTCAAATTAAAGTCTTCATCATCATTGATAGCCTTTTTGTCCTATGCTGGGCATCGGCCTCTTCTCTGCCACGTGTTTCTCCTCAGCGCTAAAGTAGAAACACTGTGGATCTACAGTTTAACGTCGAATCCTCACGACAGAAATTCCAGAGAAGGTTTTTAGCATTAAGATTCTACGGTTGCAGGCCGAACTGCAAAGTTATGTGTGGTGGGTTGCAGACAAGATTTTTATAAATCTGCATACTAATGCTTAGGTTTCGAATCCAAGGCAGAATCGACGTTTTACTCAGAAAGCGAGCCCTCTAGCAACTGAGTTACCACCACACTAAGTCTTACGAGCAATTCTGTATCATGTTTGCTCATAATAGCTTTGTTAGCTCCAGTCATAACAACAAAATATATTATTTGAAAGACTTTGAAAGCCTGTAACTTTTTACGGGTACACATTTCAATTATGAAAATTAGACGTTTAGACTTATTTTATTTATTTATTATATGCAATTTTCGAGCTGTTATTCTGAATCCTTTTGTATAAATAATTTAATTTTTAAATAAAGTTATTTTACACTCAAGAGCAATTATGCTGTGAGGATGTATAAAGTGGATCTGCAATTATTTCATAGCAATACCCACTACACATTATTGTTGATAAACCAGACAAGGCATTAACATTATTATAAATTTTACAAAAATAAAAACTGTAAACTGTGCTATTCTTGTTCTTAAATATTATTTTGGTAACTTATTTCATATACGAGGCTTGTTCAACTGAAACCCATCTTTGATCAACTTAGCCTTGAAAACAAATGCAATAATTCAAACGGCGTTTGTTAATGTTAGTAGTGTTTGTAAGCAACACATTAATAAGTTTCTGGCGTTTGCATTCGATTCTGACTTTTAAAACGTCGATTTTGAAATAGCGTTTGTTTTTGAAAATCCGCCCAAGTTTGATCAGTATGCGGTCCTACAATTTTTATACGCTGAGGGTGTGCAGCCATTGCAGATTCATACGCGCATGCAAGCAGATTATGGAAATGCATATATTGCGTACCCAACTGTGAAGGAATGGTGCCGAAAATTTGGAATGAAAAAGAGGGGATTGTGGATGAGCCGCGAACAGGTGCACGATGTACTGCATTAACAGAAAACAGAGAAATTTTAGAAATCGTTGGTGCGAGTGCAGGGTCTGTCCATAGGATTGTTCGTAATCTGGGTTACAGCAAAGTTTGTTCGCAATAGATCTCTCGTTTCTTGTCTAATGAACAAAACTGCTTGCGAATTGGCTTATCTTTGCAACACCTCACAGACTATAGGCAAAATGGTGATGACTTTCTTCTATCAATAGTTGCTGGTGACGAAACGTGGTACCATTACTACGAGCCATCCAGTAAGTTATCATCGATGCAGTGGAAACATTGAAGTTTACCACCACCGAAGAAGTTCAAAGCACAACCTTCTGCAGCCAAGGTGATGTTAACATTTCTGTTTACCATGAAGGACCCTTGCTGATACAGTTTAAGGAACCGGGAGTAAATGTCAATGCAAATTTGTACAATAAAACTTTGAACAAGCTTCATTAAGCAATAAGACGGAAACGTCCAGGAAAACTTAGGCGTGGGGTCATTTTGCTGCACGACAATGCTAGGCCTCATGTTGCTAATGTGGTAAAGTAGAATCTTCAACGAAAGAAATGGAGGGTTTTGAAGCATCCACCCTGTAGCTCGGATCTACCGCCTTGCGATTTCCATATTTTTGGACCGCTGGAAAAAGGGTTAAAAGGTTGGCATTTTGAGTCTGACGCAGAAGTAGATATAACTGTGGAAGACTTCTTCAATCAGCAGCCCCAAGAATTCTATGATCAAGGTATACGTCGGTTAGTAAAACAATGGGATAGGTGCCTTAACTGTAACGGTAATTATTTGTAATTAATTGTTGAATACATCTTTTATGAAGCAAAGATGGGTTTCAATTGAACACACCTCGTAAATACTTATTAAACCAGTAACACATATAACAATCTTTTTCCCCAAATAACTTTATATTTGTAACAAATGGGCTTTGTTGCGCGTTTATAGTATTTTTAGAAACGCCCTTTTCATTGGAATCGTTGTTGAAATGAGAATCATTTTCAAAAGTAATTTTTGAAACAGCAGCAAGTTATCTTTAAAACAGCCCCGTCTAACGAAGTCTTTCGCAGAACGTCCTTTACATTTTAATTTGTTTCAATTCCATAATAACAATTAGCTCAGTCTTGACTGAACGGAAAGGGAATTTCTAAACACTCGCTTGTTGCAAGTGTATATTATCACAAGCCTTTATGCGCTAATTGAAGACATGAATCAGTAATACCCTCCATCTGTACTTTTCAGCACATCCTTGCCTAACCCTATCTTTTCAGAGCCGCTCGCAACAATCCGCCTGAAAAGAGATATAAGATGACCTCCGACTCCAAAGCTAAAATTTCCTATAATTAAGGAGCTGCTCTTGGATGTTGTAACTACTTCGTCTTAAATTTAGGAAAATGCAAATGTCTGATGACGATTATAATACTAATGTAAATGTGAATTTTAGAGTGTTTGTTGAAATCGCGCACATTCTCACGAATTAGTTTTGTTTTCATGCCCGCACTAAGACGTAACAACCTGTTAATAATTAATGGGGCAGACATTTGATTTACTTGCAATCGTTTTAAGTTATACCTTATGAAAACATGTAGTTTGGCCTCGAAAATTTCAAGCCCGGTATAGCAGTTTTTGTTAATAAAGTTTAATCTCCAAAGAGATCTCTATTGAAATTTTAATTAGATTTAGAAGCAACTGAATTGTGTTAAATAGGTTTTAGTTCCAAAACGTCAAAACTATGCAATTATGCCGAAAACGTTTTAAACAATCGTCAAAGTGTTCAAATTTAAACAGAAATGTTTAAATTAAAAAGTCATCTGAAACCAATCGCAAAATTTAATTAATTAAATATAGGCTGTGATTTTTGATATCCTATTCATGCCAATTGTTGTTGTTGATATTATTTTGACAGTTAAAGTTATAATGTCGGAAATTTCTGGTCATTGTAGCGTGAAACAGCGCATAATAGTCAATATTACAATTTACTTTCGGCTTAGACCGCGTCGTCATTTGGGAACTACACCCAGCATTATCAGGTAAGGCCCGACCTGTAGCTTGTCTGACTTTACAAGCATTTGCTCTAGAAGTTTGAGCCATATTTGTTCGTAGGCCCTGCCTGCCTAAACAGGGCCGTGTGCTTATATTAATCAAACCTTGGGGCGGACAAGGATTTGATCTGGATGTATTTTGTTTACCAGGACAATAATACTTAATCGGCTTATGCCTGTTAGCTGTTTGTGAACCCATACACACTAACGTTTCGCAAGACATTGCAGCTTGCATCTTCAGAATGAATAAAACACTGAACTCAAATCCGGGAAGCGGAGGTATTTAAACCTCTTTGAGCCAGTCGAGCAGAACGACGGAGTTCTGGTTGGCTGTCACCGTTGGGCAAGGACGGATCCGGTGGAGCGTGATCGTCTGATCGATGATGCGTAGGAGTCCTTAGAGTCCCTAAGGATGATGCGTAGGAGTCCTTAGAGTCTCTAAGGACTCCTACGCATCATCGATCACACAATCACGCTCCACCGGATCCGTCCTTGCCCAACGGTGACAGCCAACCAGAACTCCGTCGTTCTGCCCGACTGGCTCAAAGAGGTTTAAATACCTCCCTTCCCGGATTTGAATTCAGTGTTTTATTCATTCTGAAGATGCAAGCTGCAATGTCTTGCGAAACGTTAGTGTGTATGGGTTCACAAACAGCTAACAGGCATAAGCCGATTAAGTATTATTGTCCTGGCAAACAAAATACATCCAGATCAAATCCTTGTCCGCCCCAAGGTTTGATTAATATAAGCACACGGCCCTGTTTAGGCAGGCAGGGACTACGAACAAATATGGCTCAAACTTCTAGAGCAAATGCTTGTAAAGTCAGACAAGCTACAGGTCGGTCCTTACCTGATAATGCTGGGTGTAGTTCCCAAATGACGACGCGGTCTAAGCCGAAAGTAAATTGTAATATTGACAGTTCGAGAAACCGCGAAAGCCTCAAAGAATATACAGCGCATAATAGTCAAATATTTTACAAAAGAAAGCGAAAATTCGGCCGTAGATCACAAATTGGATCGTTTGTAAATGGCTTCTTTTTTGCTGCAGCCATAGAAGGGAGAATCACTTACATTTTTGAGCTGAATTGTAACAAATGATGAAGGCTGGGTACATTATTCTTGTCCTAAGTCAAAAAGTACAAGCACGCAGTGGTATCACATCACATGTTCAAATCCATGCAAGTAAATACTGTGTTGCCAGCTGGTAAAGCTATAGCAACACTTTTTCTGAACTTTCTAGGGTTCTATTAGTTGATTTCCTTAAAGAACTTCGTACAATTGTAACAGGCTATTCGAAATTTTGGCGCGATAAAGTTGGGTAAGTAGGGGATGAGGAACAAACGGAAGAGAAGACAAAACTGTTTTTTTTCCACAGGTATGCTTGAAGATCATCGAAAAGAATCCAATTCTATGCAAAACAAAATTTAATCGAATACACCTTATTTGAGTAAAGCCTTCTTTAGTTACGTTTCAGTAGCTTCACTTACTTTGACTGTGTAAACTAGTCTTTAGTACATATGCGGTTAAACAAAAATATTCCATAAAATGTAAAATATTAGTCCGTTGAATCAATACTGAACATGCAAATTACACTGTAAGTACGTAATCGGGTTAGCATATTAAACCTTAGGTATGTTAAATGATTCACATATAAATTGCAAGCTTTAATTAATTACAAACCGAAGCCAAAATTAAATTTATTAAATACTGCAATAGATAAATGTTAAGCTGCAATTACTGTCTAATTTATTTTGTTTCCAATGCAGGCTTTATTATGAAAATTTCAATATATAATAGGAAAATTGATATAAATCAGTTTTCTAAAGTAGCTTTTCTGTAAAATAAACAATTTGCTAATTAATTGGGAAATTAAGCAATTAAGACCAAAATAAAACTGAAACGCTAATACTGCAAAACAGCTACATTAATTTTTAACTAGATCTGAAATAAATACTGGTTAAATATTATACAATTAATTTATCACAATCAATTTGGATACGTATCGTCGGTTTTAGATAGCAGTAAAACGGTTTATTGGGCAATTCCAACATACAAAATCAGCCCGTAAAATTAACAATCATAAATATTAAATTTATGCGTGTAAATTACACTTTATCCAAGTAATTCGTAAATAAATTAATGGTATTTTATTCCATAAAATTTACCAAGACATTGTTCATTACAATTGATTGTATGTTAAATTTCATGAGCAATCTAATTTCATAAATAAATTACATGTGAAAATCAAGCTATAATACCTAGACAGAAAGCCGGAATAATAAGAATTATTAATTAGCATGGAATTAAGCTAAGGTTACATTTTTTAACGTTGTTCTAACTTTTACTTAACGTATTTTTTAAGTTGCAGCTTAAAACTACTGTTGGCATTGAAATATAATTTTCAATCTAATATAGCTTTACTTACATTTAAAAAAGCAGGAAGTTTTTGACTATGTATAAGTTTCGGGACAAATTTAATTTCATAAATCATTCAATTAGTCAATTATGATGGAACTAACGTTGTTTTAATGTTTATATAAAGTGTTGTTTAAGTTATGGCCTTAAAACTACTCATTATTTGGGCATTGAAATATAATTTTCAATCTAATATAGCTTTACTTACATTTAAAAAAGCAGGAAGTTTTTGACTATGTTTAAGTTTCGGGACAAATTTAATTTCATAAATCATTCAATTAGTCAATTATGATGGAACTAGCGTTGTTTTAATGTTTATATAAAGTGTTGTTTAAGTTATGGCCTTAAAACTACTCATTATTTGGGCATTGAAATATAATTTTCAATCTAATATAGCTTTACTTACATTTAAAAAAGCAGGAAGTTTTTGACTATGTTTAAGTTTCGGGACAAATTTAATTTCATAAAACATTCAATTAGTCAATTATGATGGAACTAACGTTGTTTTAATGTTTATATAAAGTGTTGTTTAAGTTATGGCCTTAACACTACTTCTTATTTGGGCATTGAAATATAATTTTCAATGTAATATAGCTTTACTTACATTTAATAAAGCAGGAAGTTTTTTACTATGTTTAAGTTTCCGGACAAATTTAATTTCATAAATCATTCAGTTAGTCAATAATGATGGAATTAACGTTGTTTTAATGTTTATCTAAAGTATTGTTTAAGTTATGGCCTTAAAACTATTCATTACTTGGGCATTGAAATATAATTATCCGTCTTAAATAGCTTCACTCACATTCAGAGAATTGAAAATATTTTACTTGTGTTTGAGTTTGACGAGCAGTCGAATTTCACAAATTATTCCATAATTGAATTACGTTGGAAGTAACCTAAGGTTATAGTTTTTAATGTTGTGTTAACGTTTTCTGTTAATGGTGCATAATTTTCTTTAATTATATAAATAGGTATGGAAATATAATTCTTGGGTAGCTTCACTTACACTCAGAAGGTAAAAATTTAACACTGCCAGGCAAAATTGAATAATTAAAGCACGTGTCTGGCGCGTGCGGACATGACTAGGTCGAGGGCCTACAACTACCAATTGAAATTGGTCACTTGGGACCTGAAGGGGCATTGTGACAAACTATCAGATGATTCTCGTAAAACTCGATTATTTGTAATTTCTAATTTAATTGGATCTACGTAATATTTGGTAGGAATTCTTTACGTATAAAATTGTTAATTGTTAATTAGGAAACTTGTATCCATATTGCAAGGAAATCATATTGGATAATTAGTAAGAATTATTAAAAGTATCACTTAATTACTTAATTTAATTATATAATTATTGATAATATCAAAGAGGAACGCGTTCAAGGTCAAGTTTGCGTAACACATTTTTTTTATTTGATTATTTATAAAGGTCATTTCGTTACTTGTGAAGCGAACTGTGTAAAGCGCGGATCATCAGAAGTTGTCGTGTAATGCGTGACAAACCTAATTTAATTTTGAGAAAGAGTCGTAAGTAGAAACAGACGTTTGTGTTTCTCATCAGAGGAAAATAAATAATCGCCGGCAATTTACAACAGTATCGACATTCACCTGTGCGAGGACAAAAAGCTTAAATCTGTAAAAACATCTACATTGTGCTTTACAGTTTATGGAGGGGGTGAGCTTTCGGACTAGAGGGAGTAAAATGGCGGCTTGAGTGGGAGAAAGAGTGACACTGCGATCGATAAAGCTCAGGCTCTGATTGGTGCATAGGCCCGATCGGGTGGAGCGAGCTTTTATAGCACAATTTTACTATCTGTGATTTCAATGGCATATCTTGATGTAAATTTTTATGAAATCCGTTTATTATTGTCGTGTTTGTTCCAGATCTATGATACTGATGATTTATGCGTGCAAATAACGCCCCGTTTCGCTTAAACGAATTTTTTTGTGTTTCCTGCCCTTTGTTGCTAATACAATATACATACATACATAAACGTTACAAAACATGATTTTCTTTTTACGCGCCTGCATAGAAGCTCGGTTTAAAATTGCCAATAAATTTTTTTATTATTTTGCCATAATTTGCATTTCATTTCACCAATAATAAAGATAAAATTAATTTTCGAACCAACAATAGGAAACGTTTTTCACATTCGCATATTTTCTTTCGTGTCCTGTGCATTATTATTTTTTATTGTTAGTCGCCGCATTCGCTTTCCTCGTTTTTCTTTCTCTCGTCTATTGCAGTTATTTTTATTTTGCAGGTTTAGATCAGGCTCAACTACCAACTACCCAGTGTGATAATAATATTCATTTCGACATATCTGCTTCAAATTTGGTAGAGACTAAAAATAGCATCTCGAGTTTTATTTAATAATACCGGATGATTCAGTTAGACCATCCCATTCCTGTAATTTTATCATTTTAAACACTATCAAAAAATTTCCGAACCCCTTTATTTTCTTCCACTTCCACTGTTTAAAGTTATTGATGTCACACTAATTTTTATTTAACAATTTATATGTTATCCAAATTGTAAAACTTAAGTAATTCCTTTTCGGTAGTTCAAAAAATGATACATACAGTGTCAGTTAAAAAAGTGATATGACGTTAGTAACCTATAACAGTAGAAAATATCTGAATTGATACTCTATTTTATATCTAAGTGTTGATTCAGTTTTACTGGATACCGAAATAATAATGATATACTGTTGAAGGCTTTCACTGCATCCAATATACTTATGTATATAGTGTGATATCTCTCAATTTCTAACCCATATACTTTTATTATGGACTTTTAGGAGCCTTCTAATCCTTAATTGAAAATGGGCAATACAGTTGGCTTGGACTGTTCCGTAATTCACGCTATTTAGTATACAGAGTGTCCCAAAGTGCAAGTTCGCAATTGGAAGAGACACAACCATAGCTAAATAAAAAATACGTGCACATATAAGAAGTTATTATAATCATACTTTTTTTTAATATCAACCGCTTACTTTTATAAATGAAAGGTAGGGAATAGTGTACACAATGATAAACAACCCGCATAAATAAGGTTAACCTTGGCTGTCCACAAAGTGATCATTTCTTAACTTGGAAAGATGACCTACCTGGGGTAACTTAAAGGCGTCCTTTCTGCATCTTTAATGGTTACTAAAACAACAGTATCTATTACGTTCAGCTTAAAGTTGAGAAATAGTTATTCTAAATAGTTAACTTTATCGCAAACAAAAAGGTTGACTTTTGGCTAACTTTCAAGTGCACATTATAGGTGCATATCTTTAAAGCGACCTATAGTGGTTTGTTTTAGGTTACATGCTCTATAACATGTTTTAAAAGTTAACAAGATACTTGTCCCCACTAGAAGATATCCATAGTACGTTGATAATAGTTACACACTGTTGTGAATAATTAAGAATTTTGCATTGGGTTTAAAAATACTCACGTCATTTTAGATATTGACCGAATATGTTATTGCCCTTTAATTAGTAACAAAATTATTTACAACTTGAATCTAAATGTAATATTACTATTGTTTATTTCCTATATCAATTACTTACAGAAATTAGTAACATAATAGTAATAAAAACAAATATTGTTCGTGAAACCATAATGCAATACATCATATTACGTGTTTATATTTATTTAAGCTATTATCTAAGCTCTAAGATAATTTTTGCTATTGTTGTGTCATCTTTCGTGGTTAACTTTTGGACAATCCTCGCTGTTACATTCTACACTTGCGTACTAGTAAAAATACATCCTTCTTAACTACCACAATGCTAGCTATAGAGATAATTTAAACGGTGACCGTTAAATGCTTGTGACATTTGTACAAATAAATCCAAAACCAAAAAGAAAAAGAAATTTGGAAGTATACAAGAATCTTCCAAAATCCTTATAGATTAGTCTGCCTTGCAAGTAGAACTGAATTTGTTTTAAGCATTATGAAGAGGATAAGTAAAATAAGGGATTAGCAATTCCAGTACGGCTATTTAATATTGTGAGTTTAACAATAAAATGTACATTGCGATAATTGATAATTTTGCTAATTTATAAATAAAATTACTATAAATATTACAATATGAATATGAAACGGTCCACAACGTAAACTGTTAAGGGGTGGTTGGTTGGACAGCATAAGACATGCGTTCTGTCTCCCGGGGTTTCTTTCTTAAGCTATTAGCATGGGAATTGGTCTTACTTTTAAAAAAATAGCATCCTTTTTCGTTACATTCTCAAGTTTAGTGCGTGTATCCTCTCCAATAATTATTAAGGTAAGTGTTTCTTTTATACCATTAATTTTAATTGAATATTTTAATGTGACAAGAAGAGCTAGTTGTGATTTTTAGGTTAAGCTCTTGTTGGTTGGTGGTTACAACGTTGGGAATGCAACTAGAAGGATCTGTTCTATGCTGGTGACACAGCGTCATAATTGACTTAAGTTGGATCGTTGCCCATCAAATGTTCAAGCTACAGGGATTGAATATAAACCGAAACCACTGGTATGTCATACTTTCGTTAATATTACTTCTTTTATAATTTCAGTTACATTTACATCGAGTTTCCCGTATCCCCTTCTATATTTGATGCAATTTATGCATTTTTGCACTTAATAATCGTGGAATGGTTTCTAATAGGTAGGTACATTAATTTATCTGATTTCCTAAAACTTTATAAAACAAGGCCAATTACTAAATATTTGTCTGTCAAAAAGTTTCGGGAGTGGTTTGAAGCATCCTTAGGTAATTTCGTTTCTAATAATTTTTAATAAATATATATCAAATCAAGGAAATTTAATTAATAATTATAGTTTATCCTATGCGAAATGAATATCGTTTAAAATGTAAGAGTCGATTAGTCTCAATGTAACACCAGATTGCATTTGCTGGTGAATATGATTTGATACAGTTTAAACGCCCTGTTGGTTAATGAAAATTTGATAAGCATATTTATTACACAACATTAGCACGTTTAAAAATTCGAAAGGATTCATTTACTGCCACAAACTTAAGCGTGTCTCAGTTTAAGGCACAAAGATGTCATAATAAACTATATATATATATATATATATATAAATATTTATATGTCAACAGATAATTTTGTTAACAACTTATTATTTACATTCAGTTACAATGCCACAGAACTGGACATTTTATCTCCTACGAAAGTATGGATCCGGAAGTCCCTAAAAACAATCTCTTGGATATTAAGGTTAAAATTGATACTTTTTTTATGAGTACATAATTTGCAGTATTTAAATTATTTGTTTAGCAATATATAGCAATTATTTGTAATGCATTTTTTATTTATCGACTTTCAAAGTTAACTTTTGGGTATAATACGAAGGTGTCCAAAAGATTACTTTCAAGGTTAGCTTTTGGACATCTTTTATGGTTAACCGAAAGCTGACTTTCAAGGTTAGCTTTTGGGCATCTTTTATGGTTAACCCAAAGCTGACTTTCAAGGTTAGGTTTTGGACATCTTTTACGGTTAACCAAAATATGAATTTCAAGGTTAGCTTTTGGAGATCTTTTATGGTTAGCCGAAAACTGACTTTCAGGGTTAGCTTTTGGACATCTTTTATGGTTAACCCAAAGCTGACTTTTATGGTTAACTTTTGGACATCTTTTACGCATAACCAAAAGATGACTTTCAAGGTTAGATTTTGGACAGTTTTATCGTTAATCTTTTAGCGACCTTGAGGATGCCTTAAAGTTAACTAATTTATGACATACTTAAATTATGGTTGATTAATGGTGACCTTGTATTTTTGAGAGGTTAACTTTTAGATATATTTTGAGTAACTTTGGTTATGTGGGAATGTACTGTTATAAACAGCATAGATTTAAACCAGAAGTATTGTTATTTACAGCTTCCTTGATGATAAATACTGATGTACCCAAAAGTGTTCTAAGTACAAATAAGAATTTGGTGAACTAAACATTTAAAAATTCATAAAAACGTAATGCCGAGAACAATCAATTAATTTGCCTCATCTATATGTTAAATTTCTAATAAACGGGGTACAATTTGTAAAGGAGTCACCATAGTAGATTCCTTGCTCATATTTCTTGCAACATAATACTGAAGTGACATGTATATTTTAAAATGTAGTAAATAAGAAAAATGAGTCATCTTTGCGGTTGCGGTTTGGTGTTTATTAAGTTACCACAATAAAGCATTCAAGTGGTTGCTGTTTTACGTTTATAATTATGTATTTATAGGCTTTGACACAGTGAAAGCCCTGAGGTATACAAACATTTTGTTTATATATCTATACCTATTCACATGATCAGAATACAATAAATACATACGAGAAAATTAGTATTGAAAAGTATTAGGAACTACTGACGTTTCACTCACAGTTACATTTAACACTGTTATGTATACATCTTTAAGGCCTTTAGCTTAACTGAGAATAAAAATTATTGTAAAAGTTTAGGCTTGATCTGCACTGAGTTCGCCTAACTTAGAGCCGCTAAAACTATTTTTACCAAAATTAACTTAAACATTAACGAATGCATTTGCTACTGCTTTGCACTTTCATACAGTGACAGTTTCAGGTGACTAATAGCATAAACAACCCATGACAAAATAAAATCAATATGTTAACAAAGCTTTTAGTTATACTGACTCAAAAATTCCTCCTTCTATAATGCGTTGTAGCCAAACTACGGTTATCAACAAATCAATGCAGAAAAAATTACGAATTTATATGTAAGTTATGTAACATATTTATTGAGATTTTTCTTTGTATTCGTATACAGGTTATGTTATTTTAGTTCCTTCCCTTAAAATCAATATACAGCAAACTCTCGATTATCCGTGCTAATCTCCGGATAAATGTGCGCGGATAATACTATGCTTTTTACTGAAAAAATTACCTTCGTATCTACTATATAGTATATAAAAATACATTTGACATAATGAACTGTTAACAAATAATACCGTATATAAAATTATGAAATATTGGTAGCGTACTTACAATTTCTGTTCTTGACGAAAGTAAAATGCCATAGGCCTATATTACGTTTATATACTATACACAACCCAGTAAAAATATTTCAGTGCAAAAAAAGCACTGCACAGAAGTCCGCAAACCGGATAATCCGCGCACGGATAATCGAGAGTTTGCTGTATTAGGGTCTTAGACAATAGTAGTAGTATAAATGGAAAAAGACACCTTTATTTAAACAAATAACCGTTTAAGCTTAAATATAAACTGTAATTTTTGAATTTTCAATCTTTGCTATTCTAGAGACTCTAGAAATACATTTAGTTTTCTTAAAACATTTTCTGTGTTATCTGCTTAGAATTTGGGAAAGTTATCACATTAGAAAATGGAAACTGGAAAAAAGTATATATACTCAAAAATATTACATAGCTTTTCTGGGAGATTATTTAAACTATTGATTTTAATGCAGAAAACATATGTTACCAGGCACTTCGAAATAGAATATTTTGTATTTTTGAAGATGTTTCATCCTCATTTGGTTAGAAATGTATAAAATAACGATCAAACCAACTGATAAAGTAATGATTAATAATTACGAGAATTGTTCACATTTACACAGAAATCTATTTATAGAAACGACGAAAACTATATTACTTTTCGATGTAGTCCCCCTTATTAGCGAAGCACTTGCGCCACGATCTGGAAGCTTTCTAATACCTTCTTAGTAGTAGTCTTTAGGTTGCATGCGTATCCACTCTTGAAGAGCTTCGATATCGTCGATATTAGACTGAAATGATTTTCAGGCAAAAAATCCTTTTAGTAGGCCAAACACATAAAAATCGGAAAGAGTAAAATCAGGAATATATGCCGCATGTAAGGTCCCACTAAAGTGTTTTTATGGTTTTAGTTGTTCTTGCAGCGGTATGAGGGCGAGCATTGTCTTGAAAAAACAAGAAGAACTTTGTCTTTTCTTTCGTTTGTTCCTGATCTGCTGCTTAACTTTACCATGCAAAAGTCTCGAATAACAGTCTGCATTACTTGTACGACGTTGTGTAAGGAAATTAACTAAAAGCACCCTAAAAAATCAGTTGCTTGGTGGTTTAACAAGTGCAGTTATAAAAATTGGAAATTTTCATGACTTGCTTTGTCGTATTATAAGACCAGGAAAAAATAAATTCAAATTTCCAGAAAAATATCTCATGGGAACATTCAGGCTTTTAAAAAAATATTTCAAATGTAAAGGTTAAAATTTCATGCATAAACTTAGTTGTCGCGAAAATTTTTTTAACTTCCCTGAATATATCCGGCGTATTTTGTTTCAAAAATTCACTAAATAGCAATGGACGGTAATAATTTCATAATTATCTATAATTAATAAAAATTGATTAAGTAATTAATGCAACAATATATAAACTAACGGTGATCACCTAACAAATGCAGTTACTTAAACTGGCAGCTTTCATGATTTACTTTATCATACTACAAAGATCATAAATTTCCTAAATATCCATTTTGAACGTCACGGTTTTAAACAGTATGTTTGTAGAGAAGCTGTTTAATTTGGATGCAATTTTAAGTGCAATGATATTTGAAAATTTCAATAATTATCTATAAACAACAACACAACCTACGAATTTTATGAATAGGCATAATTAAGGATAATTAATTTAGTAATTAGTGCTAGAAAACAGAAAATAACACGGTTTTAATAAGTCGTTAAGTACAGTCACTTACTTAGTCAGGTTTCTACTTTTACTTTCCCATACTATCAGTTCAAAGAAGTAAATCTTCTGCTTCTTCTGTGTACAGTCTTACAGTGGAATAGGTTCTGTAAACCCTCTTTGTACGCATGCCGAACAGGAGGTTAATCAATCCGTCCACAGAAGAGAAGTTCCACTACATTGCTTACCCATTGTCAAATATGTTCGTATGACAACCGGGACCGACGGCTTTACATGCTCTCCGCAGCACGGCAGGATGAGCTCACCAAAATAACAGCATATGCAAGAAAGAAATTGATTTGGATCTCTAGAAGGCCAATTTTCACGAAATTTTAGGGGCGAATGAGTTGTAGTGAAATAATAGAAAGTGGACATGGTTTCGAATAAGATTTATATTATTTTAATTTTAAAAATACTGTGAACATTGCCTTCTCATTTTACTCCAAATAATTTAATTTTTTTCTGAATTTCTAATTCCAATATGGTAATTAAATCGAACCTAAAAAATTTTAATAATTACGTATCAATTGGTATTAAAAACACTGTTTGAATGTCTTCGCTTTTCAATTTAACAGTTTTCCGAATGTTTCTTCTTCTCTTCTTGTAGGACTTTATTTCTTACGACACGTAGCTATCTTCTCTCTTATGCCTGTGTTGCGCGTTTAGAGTGCCACAGGCATAGATGAGCTCCGAACTACGGGAAGTGTAGACACTTCTACTCCTGAGAAGATTTACCAGGCAGAATACCTCGCTGGTTTGTCATTGCCTTGCGAGGGAAAACGGCCGTTAAAAATCCGATGTTCCGGTACTGGGAATTGAACCCAGGACCTTCCGCGTAGAAGTCTAACGCGCTAACCTCTAGTCCAAGGCCGCCTCCTCCGAATGTTTAAATCTCTTATAAGGTTATAACGATTTTCATAACCGGTTGTTACAAAACTGGAAAGCAAGAATAATAATATTTAAAAGTTCGTTTGAAAATAACAATTGATTACACGACTTTACAATTTTTTAGTTTAAATACTACATTTTTTGAATACTATTCTATCTACAGAGTGATTTTAAACATGTGCGAAAAATTTTAACCTCGTATAGCTGAGGTTATTTAACATCTAGATTAGGTACCTAGAAAATTTTTTGTAAATTCTCATATAAATCAATTCTCTAAAATGTAAATAACGTGTTTGTTTCTTGTCCGATTGTAAATTAAGGTATGTCTTGAAAACGAGATCGACAACCTAAGTTTGTTTTGCAACTTCTGAACTAGTATTCTGTTTTCCAAAAAAAGGTCTTTATAATTTTCTTCCAAAATATAATATTTAAAGAGATATTTAACCGAGTTTAAGAAGAAACTTCTAAAAAATTGATATAAAAAAATTATGATAACTATTCAAAATAAGATCTAATATTACATGACGTACTACTACCACCACTATTAACAACATTCAGGTTTAAATAAAATAGTTGTTTCTGTTGTTTCCTTAAACGTTTATTCTGGCAAGTTATTAAGTGATTAAAGTGTATTTTTAAATTATTGAACAGTGAGCTATTTTATCCGTACCACATGCAACGGGTACAGGTACTTCCGCCACGCAATTGTCCGAGAAGAGTGGCTTTGTGCCGATGGATGCAAGATAGAATCCCATAAAATCTTCAGTTTGTAGCACCCCAGTCTTCTCCACTAAGGAGGATACTTTCCCCAGGAATACCTTTATTAATTATTATAACAATCACATATTGGCCGAAGACTCGCCACGCGCAATAGTAACAACACACTATCAGCATCAATTTTTAGTTAACCCTTGAGTCGGAATCGTTGGAGAGCACCCGATTGGCCAATTATTTTTTACCGAAGGCACTAAATAGAGAAGCTGATCGCCATTTTCTTGAGAAGAGCTGCCAGAAATAC
The DNA here is from genome assembly GCA_014611495.1 of Limonius californicus. Lineage (NCBI taxonomy): Eukaryota > Metazoa > Arthropoda > Insecta > Coleoptera > Elateridae > Limonius > Limonius californicus. The sequence goes on along the minus strand of JABXWE010015894.1, from coordinate 12,537 downwards.
CAGCAGAAGTCCTGGTAGGGTCAAGAATCCAAATGTACTTTATGCATGGTGGCGCTCTACCATATTTCAGTTTCGGTGCTCGTCAATATTTACTAATATACACTGCCTACAGCAGTGGCCTCCTAGATCTCCATACTTAAATACTTTCGATTATTTCCTCTGCAGTCACTTTAAATCGTTGGATTATACCAGGCCCACTGAAAATGTTCACGAACTAAGGAATCTTGTGAAATCTTTTGCAATACTATCAGTATTTTTGAGCGTATTCGTCAATCAATGCGGCGGCGAATAGAAACATGCATTGCAGTTGGCGATGGTCATTTTGAACAATGTTTAAAACTTTTTATTTAAAAAAAATTAAAATATATATTTGTATTTAAATTGTTATTGATATTCGAAACATTGATAAATTATTATTTAAAAATTAAATTTTCGAAAAAATTAAGGTGTGAAAAACTGAGTTTCACTATCTAGTTTTCAATATATGCCCCAATTTACAATTACTTAAATTACATTTTTCACTTCTGTGTCAACTTTCATCTTTTCACACTCAATTTTCTACATGAAAATTAAACTTGAACTGTGTACCCCTCGTACACAGCCTTTTAAGTTTTTGCAAAAACTAGGAAAGAAAAATTTTTTTGGCGCAAAACGTTTTATTGCTTTTCAAAATATTCGCCTTTAAGGTTTATACACTTTTGCATGCGTTCAAACCAATTCTCGAAACATTTTTTCCACTCTGAAGTTGGTATCTCAAAAACATGGTTTTTGAAAGCTTTAACCGCTTCTTGAGGTGATGAAAATCGCTGTTCACGCATTTTTGTTTGACACTCGGGAAAACAAAGAAGTCGTTAGGCGCTAAATCAGGTGAATACAGGCAATGAGACATTAATTCGATGCTTTTCTCCTTCAAATAAATCAATTGGCTTTATCATGATGAAGAATGATGCGATGATTTAGATTGTTTTTCCTGATTTCGTCGATGACTTTTGGCAATGGCGATCGTTTAAAGGAATGGTTGCGACATGTCCAGTACAACCGAAGAAACAAGCGATCATTTCCTTATTAGAAGTGCTTCGTGAACAAACAACTTTTGTGGGATTCGGTTCATCTTGGAACACCCAAACAGTGGATTGTTGCTTAGTTTCTGGTTCATACGAATATATCCAATTTTCGTCACCTGTTGCGATGTTGTATATGGATTTTGCAGTTCCTCGGTCGAATTTTGGAGCATTTCCTTACACGAATTAACACGAGCCTTTTTATGAGCTTCGGTCAAATTATGCGGAATCCCTCGGGAACAGATCTTTTTCACAGCTAAATGTTCATGCAAAATCGAATGTACTGCAGTCATCGATATGCCTAAGGATGCTTCTATCACACTGTAAGTCACATACCAATCGTCAATCATGTTGCGCACAGCATCGATATTTTTTGAAATAACAACCGATTTTAGTCGACCTTCACGAAATTCATCACTAACGGATGCACGGCCACGACGAAATTCTGCTAATCTATTGTAAACAGTCTTTTCTGATGGTGCTTCATTACCAAAAGTACCACTAACAAAATAATGTCAAATTTAAGAAAATAGTAATGACACATCTCAATAGCGCCACCTCGTGGTTGTTTGTAAAAAGTTAAAAGGCTGCCCTCATATCTGTAATTTTTGTGAACTAATCTTTCGGCTTATTTTTAAATGTCAGATTACGAAATGAGCTTAATCTTCAGATAAGTATTAGTTTGTCATACAATTGTAAAAGGATTCATTTTATTTGGGAAGCTTACATAAAAACATTTTTAATGATTTTTAAATAATAGTTATTTTTGTGGAAACTCTTACAATATTTGCATACACATCGGTTGCAATTAGCTGTTTGAATTTTGTTCAACATATGAAAAAGGTTCAATAGATTTTTCAAAATATTCTTTGACTTTTAGTCCGAGTATTAATAAAATCAACTTAAATGTTTGTACGGCTTTCACCCTGTACATAGAAAACTGTTCCTAACATATCTATTTGGCAAGCATTAACAGTACACTGAAATAGCTAAAATTCTGCCGAAATGGGGAATCAGTGTTTGCTAGCAAGTTTTCACAACGTCAGGACATAAATAATGTATAAAGTAAATTTGTGTAATTGATGTTCGCATGCTGTTGTCTAAAAAGTTAAATCTCTTTTATTTGTGTCTAATTTCACTAGCGAATATCGTGTCATCACGACTGTGTCGCGGTCACACTCGCCATGGATTATTAACATATGGCCATTATTGCATTAGAGCTAATTACTCGATATTTCATTAGCGTGCGTGATGGCACTAGCTGGGCACGCAAGTTATTACATCATAATTTTCCTTCAACTTAGCGTGAAATTTAAAATTCAAACACAACCTCGTTTTTGCCACCGAGTTTTCCGGCATTGTGATTTTGCACAGTTTTCTTTATTTCCCGCAGGACCTAAATTACAAAATCGTGCCACTAAAGCTGTGATTATTTAAAAATACTGATCTAACATATGGCATTAACACCATCCAGATTTATATCAGCCTAAAACGAACATATGGTGTAGACAAGACACCTGTGTAGAACATACCTGACGAAACATGGGGTGGAACACCCTCTCCAAAATGGGGTCCACTATAAACCTGTTAATTTCCAATGAGAGGGTAAAAAATACTTGTCATTTATGCAACTACGGGATTGATTTTTGTTCGGAATACAATAAAAACGTGTCACGACCGATGAAAAATTTATTGCGCGATTTAAAAATGTATACATAATCAATGCTAATGAAATAAAAGTTCCACTCAACGTTATGTAAATTTAATTGCAAAAAAAGGTGTAATAAAATATAAAGTGGGGGTTGCAAAAAACGACTGGGATTAAAGTTACTGTATTAATGCATTAATCCACTGTCGAATTTCGAACACAATTTGAATGTTAAAGTTCTACTGTAAATTTACTAGGAAATCATTACCTAAGTAGAATTTTTGTATTTTATTTGACGCTGCCTCAGGAAGAAACAAGTTATTATCTGCAATAAAATATGAAAATCATAAATACAGGGTTGCTCCTGAGTGCGTCATAGTCCAATATTGACAATAGTATAATGATTTGAAAGTTTTTCTTTCTTTAAAAATGATATAGTACCAAAATGGGCACATTATACAAATATTCTTAAATATACAGGGTCTCGCTACAGAGGATCATCTTCAAGGTTTTATTATTTTAAACAGAACACCCTGTACATTATTACATTTTTAAATTCAGCGGTAAATAATCTTAGCAACTGCTTTCTGATTTTTTAATTTTGGATGAGGTGTTGCCGGGTTTACTTAAAAAATATTACATTTTGGTCGGCACAAGGTATAACAAATTATTTTGGCGTAAGTATTACGATTAATTAAGAATACATATTTTGCAGTTATGTAGCCAAGTGACGTACCTACTAAAATGATACAACTATTAAATATTAACTTTATTATCTACAGAAAGCATTTTCTCAATTTTTTCAAAGGAACACGACGTATATCATTGCATTTTTGAATTGGCACGTTAATTCTCCATAATTATTATGAATATTGTCATATACAGGGTGTCCCTAAATTACCTTAAAAGCTTCGGGTAAACTTTTTCTACAACCGATATAGACCTCAAAATTGCAAACAGGAACTTCCTATCACGCTTAGTTTCCTCATACGAGCCAGGTAAAGAATCTGAAACTTGGCAACACTGTGATTTGCAGCTCGAAATACTACGTGGCTTGGATGTTTTCTATTAGGAAAACGCCGAGCGTAATCCCTAGCAACCTCATTGCAGTTTTCCTTACATTCCGCAAGAATTCAAATCATATCCACGTACTCGTTTATAGCATGATGGTCAAGACACAAGTGAACTCAATAAGACGAATTAAAGGCGAATTTAATGCATAATTCGTAATGTCAATTCAAAATGGATTTACTTGTCACACGTGTCAAAACGCAAACAACAGATATTCGAAATTTTTATCACAGTACCCATGCACCTACATTGTTGTCAAATTGTACTTTTACCAAAAGTATGATTTTTAACAGTACTTCCAAACGAAGAACTAAATTGCTAGTTCAATGTTAATTAGCGGTATTGAATTAATTTAAGGTTCCTCATAGAGCAACTGCATGTTTTACTTAATTTGTTATAACCATTTGGCTAAAATTCTGCACTAAAGGTAGAAACGTTAACACCATTGTACTAGAAAACTAAGCTACGGAGGAAATTTTTTCTTGCAGTTTTGTCTTAAGAATTCTTAAGGAAAAAGTTTACTTTTAAGGCAATTTAGGGACACCCTGTATATGTAAAATCGATATTTTTAGAGATTCTTTTACTTTTTCATTACAAACCGTTGAAGTTTTAACTGTTTACTTCTTCTAATTTAGAAGCCATGCTTTTTACATAAACCCAACAGATGTATTCACCATCATCATCATCATCATCATCTAACATGGAGCTGACTCAAGAGCCGATGCTGGATACGCCAGTTCGTAAAGATATTTTAATAGAAGATAATCTTCAGTGAGAATCTTAGACAATCTTAAGCGACATTCATTAGAACAGGAAATGTAAATTATGAAGAAGGTGAGAGGAAAAAGCGAACCAGTGACGGAGATCAGTTGAACCAGCAGAACCATTTACTAGTTCGGCCATAATATCGAAAAAAATCGATGTACCCCGATCTACCGTCAGCACAATTTTGAAGCAGAACGAACTTCATGGTTCCCATATCTTATTTCATCAAAAATGGTTGGAGCTGGATTTGGGCATTAGGACATTTTGCGAGTGGGGATTGGGCTTTTTCCTAAAACTGTTGTTCATTGACGAGTCGACCTTCACCCAAAGTGGTAGCCGAAGCCGACTCATCATTATGCAATAGAAAATCAAAGAATTATAAGACCAGTTGATGGACAACGACAATGGACTGTAAATGTTTGGGAGGGTATTGTAGGCGATTTTATGATTGGGCATCTTCTTTTTTTGGACATCTGAATGGAGCACTATATTTGTATTTCTTGGAAAATAATTTGCCTCAACTCCTGCAAAATGTCCCTCCAAATCTAATAGACAATACGCGACAATTCTTGAATGAAAAATTTGGGAACTAGTGAATAGTTCGCAACGGTCGCATTAATTGACCACCTGGATCGCCAAATTCACGAAAATGGATTATCTCCTACGGGGACATATGAAATATATTGTGTACCAGATCCCCGCAACTACTGCAGAATCTATAATAGATGTTTTTGGTACAATTACCTATGATTTGTTGCTAGCAGTAAATTCGATTTTGAAAAGACTGAACATGTGTATTGAACAGAACGGAAGTTGCATTGAGAATTTGTTATAAATAAATACTTGAATTGAAATAAAAATAATTTTTCTCTCCATGTTATTAGTAATAAATGTTGTCGCTTTACGTCGAAATCATACCTATTATATGAATTTGTTAAACCTGGCGCCGAACAAAATTTTCACATTTTTTTGCTAAACTCCGCAACGCCCCATCCAAAATCAAAAACCAGGAAATCATTGAAAATATAAGAATTCAAAAATGAAAAAATATGAAGGGCGTTCTATTTAAAAAAGAATACCTTTAAGATGCCTCGCTGTAGTTTTACAATCTGCACATTTTGGCACTTTATTACTTAAACGCCATGGGCTAGAAGTTAATGCGTTAGGCTTCCACCCTGAAGGTCCCGGGTTCCATTCCCAGTACCGGAACATCGGATTTTTAACGGCCGTTCTTCCTCGGAAAGCAATGGCAAACCAGCGAGATATTCTGCCTAGTAAATCTTCTCTGGATTAGAAGTGATTGATCTTCCAGTGGTTCGGAGCCCACGTTAAGCTGTAGGTCCTCTATGTCTAACGCAGCCATAGTAGAGAAAGTCGCTATGTCTCGTAAGAGATAAAGCACTCGAGAAGATCACTTAAACCAAAAGAATAATTTCAAATCATTTTAATAATGCCAATATTAGACTTTGACGCACTAATGAGCAAGCCTGTATATATAGGGCTGACATAGTAGGTCAACAAAATGTTCAATAAAAGTTGCCCTGGAAGACAATCTAAGTCATTTACTTAAATCAAACAGTTTATATTTTTTAAATACTATTAACTGACAAGTTTATTCTTAAAGCAAAGTTTGGCGACTGCCATAAGTCCGCCGAAGAACACAAAATATTTGTTTCTGAATACATAATGTGACATGTGTGTTGGAATGTGACACCAATTATAATTTTTGTTCTAATTTCGTGCCCGCTAATACAGATGGATGGGATTCACTATCAGTCCATTCTTGTAATCCTTTCCCATTTTAATCCACAGTTTTTTTTCCTGCCCTACTAACATACACTTGATTCCTCTCATTTTCTTGAAGTCATCTCTCCATCGGGATTTTTTGCCTGCCGATATTCCTTTTCCCTCTTCTTAGTAACCACTTCGCCTGTTTTCTTGTCCACCTATTATTCTTTGTACTTACTATACAGCCGGCCTAGTTCTGCTTTAGTTGTACTACTTTGTGTATTACGTCTTCCACTTTCGTTTGCACTCTGATCCATTTATTGTGTTTCTGATCTTTCAAAGTTATTCCCAACATTTGTTGTTCTTTACCTTTGGTAAAGCTTATAGTTTCACAACCGTATGTGAATACTGGAAGAACACATTGATTGAATATTATTCTTCAAACTTAGTGTTAGTTTAACAGACTTGAAATGACGCTTAAGAAGTTTTTTTTGCATTACGTAATTCTGAGCCATTCTATCCTAGGGTGTTGATCGCTCGTCATCCCTCGCTACTTGGAGTTTTTCCATTTTTCTTGCAATTTTTTGTCTCACTATATTTCATTCTATCAATCCCAATTCCATTCTAGCCAATAAGTTGGGGACAACACAAACAGCGATAAGGATAGCTACGATAGGCATAACATTGAGATACAGAAGACGGAACGACTGGAACAGACAGGGAAAAGGGTAACTGACGTGATACGTTGAATAACCAATCCAGAAGCACGAATATTACATGAAGACCAATTGAATGCCAAAATCATACGATGGTGATCATGGGACGGGAGAAGAAGAGGAGTAAGGCCAAACTGGAGATGGTACGATATAAGAAGAGTAGCCGGACTGCGATGGATAAGAAGTGCACAAGATCGAGAGAATTGAAAAAGTTAGAGGAAAGCTTATACTCAATAGTGAGTGCAGCAAGGCTTATGAGATGACATGAGATATTCAATCCATTCTAACTATCTCTGTTCCGTTGCTAGTTTCGTGTGTTGTTTGGTCTTGCAACTTTATTCTTTCTTCCCAAATGTTTTCTTCTTTAATAGTAATCTGTGTACATGTCCCAGCCATCTTAATTGCCTTTTTTTGGGCCAATTCTTCCACTAGTTTTACGCCAAATTGTTCTCTGTGTGTTGTATTGCCGATCTTGCCTTTTCTTGTTTTTTCTTTTATTTTACTCATCATTTCTGTATTTATGAGTTTACTCTTCTGTTTATCTGTAAACGTTCATGATTTGCTGCCATAAACTAGAGTCAGATATAACATTATTTGTACTACCTTTAGTCTTTTTTCTTTTGTTATTTCCGTTCTTTCCAGAAAGGTATTTATTGCGTTAAAATTTCTTCCCACAATGGCTTTTTGCTCACTGATTTCATCGCATATCTTTCCGTTACTTCTTGAATTTGTTCCTATCCTCTAATTCTTTCCTTTCTAGAACGCTGTCACCATTGACTTTGTTTTCCTATGTTAATTTTATTGTTTCCTTATTTCATTTCATTATATAAATCCAGATTGTATTGCAGGTTTCCCTCTAATTCTGCTATTATCACCATGTTATCTGATTATAGAAGTTCTGATATTGGTACCATTTCCATTTTCCACTGCCCTAATCTATATTTCTTGGTTTTCTTTCCACCTTCTTCAACTACTCATCCTAGTTCAAATAATATCTGGTGCAGTACGCCGCCCTGTACTAGTACCGTTGTTTAATCTTTTGACTCTTCATTTCTTATTCCCACTAAATTTATTATTTTGTCCATCTCTATCCCTGTTGTTCTATATTTCTGTTTTTTTTGACCTTCCATGCATTACTCCTTTTGATTCTTTCAAGAGCTTTTTCGACATCTGTAGAACTTGGGGTTTAGTAAGCATAGCAAGCATACTTCTAATGTAAAGAGATGTATATTTAATAATTTTTATTATGTTACTCACCATAGTTCTACAATTTTTGTTTACATTGGCAGATATTTTTAGATAAGAAAATTGTATATCAAATGGAGTTACGTATCTACAGATCTCTCCTAAGACAGATTTTTCTGATAACTGTATAAAAAATATTTGAATATATACCCTGTATTAGAGTAAAGTTGTATTAACACAGCACAAATTACAAAAATATAGGCCTTTGTTCGGCGTATTATTGACTGTAATATCTTTCAGATACTCCTGGAGTGTTCCAGAAACATGTAAATGCGTTTTGAATACGCTGCCAGAGCTCGACCTCAGCCTAAACAACATTTTTCACGTATCCCCACAAAAAAATCGAGTGGGGTTAAATCGGGTGACCTAGAAGGCCATGCAATTGATCCACCGTATTGGATCCAATGCCAATTAAATCTGCCATTTCAAGCATTAAATAAGGGCTCCTAACTTATCGATTAATTTAACTTCTTATGAGAGCATTGTCGGATATATATTTACAGAAAGCTTTTTGGCCTACTAAGTCTCGCCAACACACTGTAAGTTCTTATTTTTTATTTGATGATTATAGCCGTTTCCGCTCTGAGCAAAAATCAATGTAGCAACTAATCTTCGATATGGTAACTGTCAGGAAATTCCAATGAAGGTTATAAATGGTTTGACTGCAGTCAAAATCCTTATTTGTTTTTAATAAGCTTGTATGAAAAATTACCTCCTATTACTTAACAGAAACTAATTCCTAAAATTCAAATAATTATACTAAATGTATAATTAATTCAAAACCTAGGAATGCCTCTATTGATTCTAAATTATAAAAATTAAAATTTAGGACAGGATTAAAATCTGCTCCGCATAAGTTAGTTCCGCAAAACATATTCGTTAAAATTATGTCCACTTTGCTTTTACAAAGCAGCGAAACACTTCGCGTGGATTTCCCATATGCCCAACAATCTCCGCACGTTAGTTTTTCGGGATGGGCTAGTTTAGTAACTTAATTAATATTTAGTGGGCTTAGAATTTCTCTATTACGAGTATAATTTATGTAGTGCATATTTCGGTATGTTTTAGTTATTAGCTGTAACTTTCTTCAAACTGTAAATATTGTAGCATATTAGACGATCCAAAATCAATAATGAATATTACTATTAGAAAGATCAAAATAATTCAATTAAAGTTCGTGACACTAACTATATATATATATATATATATATATATATATATATATATAATATTTAATTTAAATTAATGTAATTATTATTAACTATTCGTTATATGTGCTGTATCAATGCCTTATACTACACTAAATCATCTTCGGAAGGACTGTTATGTATTAAAAAGAATATTTATTGGAACTAAAATCCATTTTTGCACCTGAAATATAGTCTAGATAGTTTAACTATGTCATAATTTATAACAATTAATGAATAATTATAGTTAAAAATGTATTTATAAACCTGTTTTATGTGAAAAGTGTTTTCGATCCTTCGGACGATACTTCGTTATATGAAATATGAACTCCATGTGAGCTTTTGCTGTGTTTGGCTATTTGAAGTCCTGCTGTGTGGCTTAATACTCGTTATAGACGGTGATGTGGGTATTTTTGGACTGTACCAGTGCCCTAAAACTCAAAGATTACATTTATTATAAGTTTATAGAGGAAATGTATATAATTTTGATGCAATATGGTTTTATATTAGCTAAATAAGTTGTATATTATATCTAGGAAGGCTTTTATTAAGTTTCTTTGTTGATTTAGATTGTTTATTTAATGATATTTGTGTTTGAATTCAAATTTTAAAGTTTATAGGTTAGATTTTGTATTTAGTATGTTATAACAATTCTTTGGTGAAGAATATGTAGGATTAGAGTTATATATGTGTTAAAAATAAACATGCGTTATAATTTGTTTAAATTAATATGTATTTTAATATGTAATTGTTTAATGAATATTGTTAAATTAATTTGATTTGGTAACTTTGACAGAATTATGCCTTGTTTGGTGTCATAATGTTCATTTTAATGTCATTAACACAATGATGAAAGTCATTTTTATGTAAATTTATTTATAAGAAAGTTATTTTAGTTTATAAGATTTTCATGCAAATTAGATAATTTTTGTACTTGATTTTGATTGGTTGAAATTCTATAGAAATTTTTGATTTTGTCCTTGTTTCATGATGTTGCTAAGTAACGATGCTTTTTTGTTAGTTTATGTAGAGGTTTCTGGCATGAAAATAATTGAACAGTTCCTTTATGGCCATCGATCTAAGCGTATGTAATTACATTAAGCGCTCATATTAATTTTATTATTAAAGGAGGCGTAACCGTAAACAAAAAAATTAAGTTGGGTTATGTGATTTGTAAACAAGATTTCAAACAGTTTTTAAAATTGTAATTTGTGACCAGTATGTGTTTAATAATAATGAAAGAAGTTACCTTGATTAAATCAATCGAAGTGTGTTTCTTTTGTGTAATTCTTCTGGAAAGATAAGGGAATAATATTGAAATTTACTAATAATAACTTATTAAAAAAAAAAGAAATTATAATTCAAAGATATTAAAACAGAATTAATGGACTTACCTTAATAAATTCAGACATTCAAGTGAACAATTACAGTGCTTCTGTGATTTAATGATTTAAATTCACAAACCATCGAATAAAGAGAACTTGGTGCTGTCATATTCAAAATCAACTGATTCCAGTCCTAGACAACGAGGCCGTCAAGCGGATATATGCAGATGGTTTTTTAGAAGAGGTGGTGTCTACAGTATGGTCAGAGTGACGCAGTAAAAAGATAAGTTTAAAATTAAGTTTGTTTTCATAAGATCATGTATTTTATTTGCTTTACAAGTTGCTATCTAACCAGTGAGGCCACGAGTTATAACCCTGAGATCATTATAATTCTAATTAGATGCTAGTATGTATAAATTATGTTTATTTAATTTGAGAAAAAAAAACTCAAATTTGGCGCCCAACGAAATTACATTAATATTAATACAATTAAAAATAAAAATAAATAGCATTTATTTATGGTCGCTGCCAACGTAGGGCGATTATATGATAATTATTAATATAAATCATCTATTAAAATATAAAATGCATCGCAATCTTTTTGACGCAAGCCAACGTGGGGCTTTTATAATTCATGTATGTAAAAAAATGGGATTTCGATAATGTAGTATTATTTATTTCTATAAAAATACATGGCAATATATGTATTAAAAACAGCAAAAAGAGATTTATGTCTAGCGCATATCAACTGGACCATAACTCTAGCGCTGCGATAAATGCTTCCTTACCCAGCAAAACTCTATACATAATTTTTTGTGGCAAATATCTTATCGAATGTGCATTCAAAAAACGAATGATAGCAATGATCAAGGTATTTCAATTTAGTTAGTTGTCAAAATGGTTCTTGGACGGTCGCTTTCCAACGGTATGCGAACTTCCATTGTTGTTCCCACAAAAATGGACTTTCTGGCCGGAGAATTGATAAAAATTTAAGTATTCCCCAAAGAACAATGAAAAACATAATTTTTGAGTATAAAACTATTGCGACCAAAGTTAAAACTGGCCGTCCTTCAAAGACAACAAAAAGGGATGAGCGTGCTCTTCGTGCATTTATTAAACAAGATCGCCGAGCTTCCTCATGAGAATTGGCTGTCAAATGGGCAGATACTATTGGTAAGCCAATTTCCCAAGATACTTGTTTGAGGAGCCTGAAAAAATGGGGTATGGGTTCTACAAGGCAAGCTGTAATAAACATAAGCATAGCCAAACTTATTATTTTTCTTTCGGCGAAAGGAAAACCACTTCTTTCACAAAATCAAAAACGAAACCGATTTCTATGGGCAAATAGATATAAAAACTGGGTGCAACGTCAATGGGACTGAACTATATGAAGCGACGAACCTAAGTCTAAGTGTTGGAGACACGAAGTAGAGTTACACGTATGACGGGGGAAGAATATCACAGAGATTGCCTCAAAACGAAGTTTGCAACATCTTAACCTGCAAATTGTTTCTAGGTAAAATTCCGTATTGTAGTTTCTTCTCGTAATTTAATTCTTTTCTTTTAATTTTTCTAAGCACTTCCCTTTATTTATTTATTTATATTTAATTATATTTAATTATTTCTTGTAGATTTAAAATTTTCCACAAGTTACAATGACGTTTGTGTCAACTTGTCAAGTCAAATTGAAATTCATCCCATCAACAAACGATGGGTGATAAAAAAATTAACGAACGAATGACGCCAACTTTCCATTTTTCCATAAAATTGGAATTTTTTGGAGATTTTCAC